>JAMXBD010004095.1:0-84985 GCA_024138025.1 Combretum micranthum | reverse complement strand
TAAAACAATTGATAGAAAGTCTTCACCCATTCCTCGATAAGAGGTAGTTAGGATCGACTCCATTAACACCATAGATCTATTCAATTGAATGATCTCTCGATCTGTCAATTGAAATAATTGTGGATCTGAAAGAGTGCATCACTCCTTTAAAAGCCACAAGTTGAAGTTTAAGTCACTGATTATAAACACTCAATCAAATTAACTTAAAAGCGCGTTTGAAATCAAATTGAATCAGGAATTGGGTTCGTAATCCCTAAGCTGTAGGAGTTTATTTCTCCATAGATTTATCAAAATAAGCACAGATTATAAGAAATAAAATAATTCGAAAGATTAATCAATTAATTGCTCAGAGATTCATAGAAATTACAAACATCGGGTTAAATTGATTTTACCTAGAAAATAGAAGAAATTCTTAACTAAGAAGAAATGGAAATTCTTTTACCCAAGAATCCTTCAGAAATCTACTCTACGTTAATACTGATTTACACTGTTGGTACATACTTTACAACGCACGCTTGAACATTTATTTATAGACTACTAGGCATAGAAAGCATGACCTACTTTATTGATACATGACAGATTTGGCAGATTCTTTCTAACAGAATTTGATAACTTCCCACGTGCGCATATGATCTGTGACAACACTTATCGACAGTCGCGTGTGATCTGTTAGTCGAGGCTTGTATAAAGCAAGATCAGGCTTGACTTCAGGGATTGCTAAAGTAAACTATGCGTTTTTGTCCATTTCTCTATTAAGGGTAAAATTAAGAGAGTCAAGGGTCATATTGCTAAGGCTCGAGGCAATTCTGATGAAGAATCAGTCTATCAAAACAATTGTTGAGGGTCGAGATTTGAGGTTCGACTTTGAGACTTGATAATGTATTTTCTTTAGAGTGATGCTCGATCACTTCGACTGAAGTCAATGATCATGCCGAGAGCTTGCAGTTAAGGCTCAATAGACCAATTTTTGTTGTTTTTCTTCCTTTGTTTGGCATCGGCTGTGACTTTACAGGGCTCGACTTTTGCAATCTTGACTTTAATTGTTGTTTTTGCTCTAAATCTGAATTAAAACATTTGATTACTCCTTATTTGATTATAAGAGATTTAAAACAACATTATTTATCAAAAACATAAATTTTCTCTGATTTTATAAAAAATTCTTAGCAAAATGAGCTTAAAATCCTATGAAAAATATAGAATAAAAATGACTTATCAAAATTCCTCCATTACTTTAAACGCCATTTCCACTGGCAATTCTATTAACTGCTCTCCAGCAGCTGACTCTAACATCATCCTATCATGGGCTCTTGATCCTTTAAGGAATATCAACAACTGAGTCCAAGAAAATGAGTCATGATAAAGGCATTGATGCATTAAACTATGGTATCTTCCCCAATCATTTGACAAAGACTCTCTCTCATTCTGCTTAAGTGAAAATGCTTATGATCTAAGCTTTAGAGTACAACAATATGGGAAGATTGGTGCTTGTTAATCGCCTATATCTTATCCTTCAAAAACTTCAAGCACCTGCAAAGAGAAAAAGAAAAGCGAGTAGAATGTACAAAAGAACAAAGGCTAATATTTATAGATAAAGAAGAAAGTAATTGTCTATTTGTTTTTTTTTCAAATTTTGCAATTTTTTTTAGATTTTTCAAATAAAAGGCCTAATCTACAAAAGTCCTAAAAATTGAAACTAGCACCAATCACTTCCCAGCAATGGTGCTAAAAATTGATCACGCTTTCTCTAAATGTGCTTTTTAAAACTCTTTTTAATCTCTTTTTAAATTCCTTTACATGTGTAGATATCTACAGGCCAGTGTAATAGTGCGTGTGCAGTAATAAAATTTCAATGAATACCGAGTTGTGTTTATAAGGAGTGAGGACTGGCTCTCAATTGTATTAGTCCAAATTGTTGTTAGGCAAAATAAAAAAAAAGAAAATATTTTTGGATTTTTAGATATAAGATTAATCTACAAAAATATAGGATTTCCAACACCTGTAACTGATTTATGTTAAGAGCCAACAGATATGAAAGTCCATTGAATGTATGTTATTGACCAGAAATGCGATTGTAAATCCAAATTGATGATGGGTTTAGTTTTTCAATCAATCAAGCACCAGAAAAAAACTCATTTTTCCAAAGAAATCAGTTATCCTAAATTAACCAATCAATATTCCCTATTCCTAGGAAAGTGATCAATTGACTCATTAGTATAAATTACCAAACCCTAATCGAATTCAAATCCATATGTCTATGTGATCTGTAATCCTAATTAGATATTCATAGAATTGATTAGAAAAGAATTTTCCAATTATAATCCTAATCTATCATGAATTCCAAATCAATCCAAAATACATGATTTGTGAAATAACGTTAATAACATGAATACGAACTATGATTCAATCAATATATAAAATCAATAAGATAATTCGGATCAACAACTCAAAACCCTAATGATAAGATCAAAGAAACAAGCTTTAAACATCATTCATAATACCTTGTCAAGAAAATCTTGTTCTTAAATCCAATTCAAATGATGTTTCCACTTGATCTTGATATGGAATCCTTAATCAAATTAAAATAAAAAGCTTTCTAGTGTTCTTTGCCTTATTCTAGATCTAGGAGTATGGAAATAAGAGCTAAATTTCGTGCCTAGGGTTTCTTCTTTACAACAAGATCTAACAAGAGAATCTATATATGAAAAGTTGCAGCAAACATAGGCCGGCGGGCTACATTTTAATTTAGCCGACCTTCAATTGTATAATTGATTTCCGAATGAAGAAGGATGGAAGCCTTAAAGTAGGGTTGGAACGGCCTTGCTTTTACACCTGCATGAAGGCCAACGACCTTTCTTATCCAATAGCCAACCTTCTTTAAAAAAAATTATTTTTGAGAGCAGTACTAGATTATACGCCGGCTCAAGGTCGACAGCCTTGAGCTTCCTAGTTGCCGGCATTGAATGAAATTATTGAAGGTTGGTTGCTTTACATTGAAAGTCGGTTGTGTTCTTTTAATTTGGCTAGTGTTGATTCTTATTTGATGTAGGTCGGTAACCTTTGTTTTGTAATGGCTGGCCTGCTTCTTCAACTTCTCTAAATTAGCACAAATCTCCTCTTAATTGCTTGTATTTGTATGATAATTCCTTCAAAACTTGAAATATCAAATTAAGCACACTTAAGTACCATTTCCTTAGGATTTCTATAAAATCTATAATAGTTAAGCACTATTTGTTCAATGAAAAGTGAGTAAAATAAACCTTTATTAGATAGCCTTGCCCTTGTTGAGGTTGGGGGTCCACTTATGATGGTATTAGTCTCACCGTTACATTGTTGATGGAGTTGGGGTTGAGCTGAGTGATCTTAGGTGTTGGCAGCTTCCTCTCGCTCCTTAGTCCTATGCTTTTGCTTGGGTTACTCCGGCTTTAGGTCGTGGTTAATATACTGCTTGAGCTAGCCACGTCGTATGACATTCTCTATGGCGTTCTTGAGCTGCCAACAATTTTTTGTATCTTGCCTGCGGTCACGGTGATTCTTGCAATATTCTTTTGAGTATTTTCTTTTCAAGCTCGGCTTCATTGGAGGTGGTGGGGTTAGGAGGCTTTAGTTCCTTATTTCAAGGAACACATCGTGGACATGGAATTTCAAAGGCGTGAGCTCATCATACATCAAGAAGAGTTTCCACTTGTCATTGTCCCTGTGACTCTGATGTACATCAATTCGGTTAAAGTTTTGGTGATCCTTTTGTTGACCTCTTTCCTAAGGTAGATTTTCTACCCAAAGGGGGCTTGGTCTTAGTTTCAGCTTCCTTCGCGGTGTTTCAAGTGTCCTCCTGGCGGATATATTTCTGTGTCTTTTCCTTCACTTACTCTAGTGTAGTGAGCTAGCACTGTGAGATGGAGTCAAAGAACAGGCTATCTGAGAGGACTTCTTGTTTGATAGCCTCTAGGGGTATCCCTTGATTCGGGCTTGGAACCTCTAGGCATGCCTTGCTGAATCTTGTGAGGTAATCCCTTAGGGGTTCACCTCATCTTTGACGTACTGTATATAGATACGGAGCATCTTTCTCTAGTAGCTTACTGGCCATGAAGTGTGCTATAAAAAGGTTATTGAGTTGAGCAAATGAGCCTATTGCATTTGGCTCAAGTTTGTTGAACCATACCCAAGCTACTCCTTGACAGTTGCTAGGGAAAGTTTTTCACCATGTGACGTCTGAAAAATTATGTATTGCCATGCTGAGCGATTTAATCTTCTGGATCAATCGACTTGTTATATGACTCTAGAGTGGGTAACCGAGCTTCAGTCGGGAGTACCTTAGATTGGACTTAGCTGCGAAGGGTGTCTTGCTTAGGAGCACTTTAGCAGTGGGTTCATCACCAAAACCCTCCTTAATGGTCGACAATCTTCTCATTATGTCCTTTATCTCTTCGAATACGTGTTTTTTGTTGGAATCGAGATAGGTGTCCTTAGCAACGGTGTGTACGTGTTATCCCTATGAGCTTGAGTTAAGCTAGGACCTACAACCCTTGCCTTGGCATGTTGCTTATCTTGCATTTGGTAACTTGAGGTAACTTGAGTTGAGTGTCAGGAAGTTGTGAGTCCTCGTGAGATGCTTTGATTAGCTCTCATTGGGCTCTCGGGGGCCCTCAGCCTTTGACATTCTCTCGGGTATCGGTTTGAACTATAGGACTGCTCTTTAGTGGACGCATTAGCTCATGGTGATGTCACAGTAAGCTTGCGGTCCTTTTCGGTTAGTTCATCCTTAGGTCCAGATGGTGGCTAGGTTGGGGAGGCGCTTCATCGCATGCTGGAGGCGCGTTCCTCCAATAATTGGTCCTTCGGATCTTCCAACTCTGTGATCCTAGCTTAAAGGAGAGTGTTAGAACTCTCATTTTCCGTATTTTTGTGCAAAAGCTACCTACACAAGTCTTCTAACTCCAAGATGCGTCTTAGATCTAAAGGGCCATTGTTTGCGCCCGCCAGTTGGCCAAAGCACGATGGTTCAGGAGCCTCACCGTTAATCATCGGAGTGGCTTTAGGTTATGCGAGGGAAGGATTGATCTTATTCTTACTCCGATGTGGCCTTGACATTATATGAATAAATATATTCTTGTAGTGGTGGTTTGTGGGTTTTAAGAGGGTTTTAGTAGAGAAAGAGACAACGAGTAGGAGGGATCTTTCAGAAGGGTTTCAAATAATAGGATCTCCTCCCACAAGTAGCACGAGTTGAATTGGGCTAGTAGAGTTAGCTCCTAGAGAAAATGGTTAGAGGGGCACCAGGGGGTTGCCTAGCGCGGCCACTACGATGCTTAAGTCAGTCTGTGGGTAGAGGAAATGCGTATGTAATTAGTGGGAAAATGCCTCCTCCTTTTGCCTTGAGGCAGAGGGGGTATTTATAGTGTTTAAGGTCATACCAGGATAGGTCGCTTTCTAGTAATTGACCTAATGCCCGACGTGGCGATGGTACCCGAACTGAGGAGTCATGGCTTCTCGAAGTGGGGTCGAGTTGATGGTGTCTCTCCCAGTCACGAGATGTGATTGGAGCATTTGCTTTGGTTGGAGATCACAAAGTCGAGTTCGCTGGTTAATCGAGCTTGTGAGGCTTAGCTAACCTTTCAGAGGTGAGGATCCTATGGGAGATCTCATATCGCCTGTAGAGATAGGACCCTAGGCCTTCTTACCGCTTACGAAGGTTAGGGTGCCACGAGCACAGGCTCTCTTTAGGACCTGTCGATGTTCCTGGGCCTCGAAGCCTAATAGACCGAGTAGACTGAGAGCTATATGTTTGACTTTGTGTTTAATTTGTAACTTTAGAATTTGTTATTAAATGGTGATGATAAAGTTTGATTTACTTAGATTAGTTTTAGAATTTTGATTTTGGTATGCTAAGTACATGTATAGTAGGTTTAGGCGAAAGACACAAAAGTTTAAAGTTGCTATAATCTGAATGAAAATTTGAATGCTATTATGTGATTTGAATTTCCATTGAACTTTCAAGTGTGATTAAGGATGGATTTCTTTGCTCTTAATTATTTGCTTGAGGACAAGCAAATTGTTAAGTGTGGGGAAGTTTGATAAGTGTCAAAAGACCTTATTAATAACATTGTTTTCATATGATATTATATAGATTTTAGGTGAATTATTAAGGAAAATGATAGTTATTTAGGTTAAAATGCCAATTTTAGCGATAAAGGAAGATATTGAGCTTAATGAAGACTTTTGGATGAGTTAAGGAAGGAGATTTTAATGAGGAAATAGGCTAATGGAAAATGACCGTTTCTGCACAAGCTGTGCATAATGCTGGTGTAGAAAAGGAAAAACATCTAACAAGCAATTTCAAAGTACACAAAGAGGCTGTATAAGCAGTGCAAGATGCCTACGTAGGATTTGAAAAATGGACAAAAGCATTTTTTAGAGTACACCACCTGTTTACATAGGCTATGTTCATGGTCATGTAGCCTTAAATTTCACGAATTTCACTAGTTTACATTCTATACAAGTTTCAAACACAGGCTGTATAGGATGCTCGTGTAGAAGACAAATTGTTCCTTTCCTATAAATAGCGTCCTTAGCTTATCTTTTTCATATTCTTCTTTCTTTTTACAAACCTAGATAGAAAAAATAAGTGTTTTTGAGTTGAGAAATGCTAGAGCTTAGTGGAGATCGTAAGACTTCATCTTTAACGGTTATAATCATGACTTTATACTATTTTTCCTTATTCTATCATTGTATTTCTTATTCTATGGAAAAATAGATCATTATACCCTAGATCTTGAGAGACCCTAACCCTAATGTAGAGATTGAATGCTTTTGTTAATGGAAGTTTATGCTCTTGAATCTATTTTTGTGTTTATATTAGTTTTTGATTTAATATATGCACAGTATTAAATCATTATTTGATTCTTGTTGATTTAATCAACGGGTTGATTGATGAGATATATTTAGCATGAATAGAGAGGTTTGAATGGGACTCTAGACATAGAATGCATGAATTTTCTGCATAAAGATTTAATCTTTTTAGGGAATCGTGATTTTAATGTAATTTCCTATGCATCTAATGACGAAAGGCATTTCCATTAGACAAATAAGGTTAAAAATCAATTATCTTGAAAGAGAGATTGATAAAATTATGGTTCTTGTAGTTCAAGAACTTAACAACCCATTAATGAATGTTTTATAAGAAATTGGAAATAAAGTTAGTGGTGAATCAAGATTAGGGATAGTTTTGTGATATAATATTCTTAAAAGTGTTGACACTCACTTTTGTTAAGGTTAATTAATTAATTAGTTGCTTAGATATATTAAGATCACTCAAATTGGATTAGCCAAATAGTAGAATTAGGGTGAGTACTGGTAATTATAGGTCCTGGAGGAATGAGCTTTGTGCTTACAATGATACTACAATTGATAGGTACTCTTGCCTACAATTAGTCGCAAAGTAAGAATAGGGTTTTAATTTAATTTGATTGATTGCGATTGAAAAGTCCACATCAAAAGTATGTCGTCTTATCACACTGAGAATCACGGGCGTACAAATGCCTTTACAATCCTCTGATGTTGACTTTCTTAGAAATTATGCCCTTATAAATGCCCTTACAAGCCTCTGGTCATGACTTTCTCTTCTTGATCTCACATATTATACCTATGAAGATGCCCTTACAAGACACTGTCTTCGAATTTTCCTTCCTTCGACTGGAATCACGGTTGTGATTTACATTTTTCATCCTTTTTTTGCTCTTTTGCTTCATTCTTGATACAATTCTCCTCTAATTCCTTCAAATTTCTCCAATGTAATCTAATTTAACCTAAAATGAATATATGTACCAACAAAGTACTAATTCTACTACAAATCATGTTAGTAAATTATAAATTTGACTTAATTAGCTATTTAGAACAAGGATAAATCATGCCTATTAGGCTTTAAAGATCTATTGATTATAAAATGAATTGAAATTTAATGGTGTGTTCATTCACTTTATTGTAAAAGTAATTCCATTATAATTTATTTTTTATGAAGAACTATTACATTGTTTAGTTCACCATAATAACGATTTTATAAGGAATCCCCATCACCTGGGACAAGCCATGGCCCAATTGTGTCATTGAAAAGAAAAGGATCACAGCTTGTGACACTATTCTAAGACAAGCCATGTCCTAGTCGTGTCAAATTCTAAAAGGCCAGACATGTTCACTGACATGACCTGTCCCTAATCATGTTGATATGACAGTGCGTTATCTTTTGAGAAACAACTTTCTAATGGAAAAGTAACCTCCTTTTTATTGAAGAAACATCCATTGGGCATTAAGGGAATTTTATTTTGGAAAGCCAAGAGACTTGTAACTTCTCATTTTCCATAATGAGCATTCACTTGAAGATCATTATAAAAGAAGAATGGAGGGAAGAATCAACAAGGAAGGAGGCAAGGGAAAAAAAATTATGAAAAAAAATACAAGAGTTCTTGAGGAATGAATATTCTGAGATTCATGAGTAAACAATAAGTCAAGATTATCTTAGATTGAAGATCTATAAATTTGAGCTTCATTTTTTTGAGTTTTATCGTGAATTTTAATTTATATTTTGAATTTCATGTGTTCTCGTTATTTACTATGGAAGAGTAAAAATCCAGATCAGGTTTTTATTGAACTCTAATTTTATCATGTGATGAGGATCTGATCTTAATTAAAGAATTATGTTATTTTGTTCAATTGCATGTTTGTTATTGGTTTCTTAAGTTTATATATCCGGAATGCAAATTTATGATTGATTTTCATTTAAGCTAATTGAGAGATTGCTTCCATGAATAGATCTATGCAATTGATGAGATTTTTTTGTAATTCTAGAGATACAATAGCAAGAATCTTCTGTATGTGTTCATTATCCTATGAGTTCATGATCTTAATTCAAGCTTAGGTTGTTGTTAATTAAGGAAAGATCCTGATTGATAAACCTAGGTTTAGATAAATTGATAGATTCGAGAGAATTATCACTTTGCTTAAGGAACTCAATAGCTTAAGAACTAAATCTTAACAATATAATTTGTAGTTTCCAAGGATTTACATGATAAATTAGATGTTAGACAAGACCTAGGTCATTTGTTTTATTTTAATCTTGCTTGTTGTTAGTGATCTCTATTAGTTTCTCCAAGTAATTTAGATATAATCATTAGCTATAATATAAAGGAATCATCAAAATTGTTCAATTAGATAGTAGAATAAAAGTTATTACTAGTACTTGCATATTCCTTGTGGATGACCCTGATTTTAGTGCCATGTTACATTCCAGATAGGTACATTACCTATTGCCTTTATAGTGAATTAAGAACAGGCCTTAATAAATTTAAAACTACGCTTAAAGGCAACAATCAAGCTATAAGAATTGTTGGACTAAAGATTTATCTGGACAAGCATTTCGTGTAAGCTCTTGTTCTCTTAGCAACCTGAATTTGGTTTCGGAGATTGGAACTGGAAACTGAACCCTAAAAGAATACTCTAGGACTAGCTAGACTTCGAAACCTTAAGTCTGACAACCCTAAGAATGAAACCTCGGAGCAATAGAAATGAGTGAACTCTAGAAAATAACCCTAAATAATTTATCAAAACATAAAAAGATTAGATTTTAGAGCAATTCATTCGTTTCGGACCCGATCGGGATTTGTTCTAAAAAACCGGTCATCGGGACTCGGAAATAGAAAAATAATATATAAGACTTGTTAGAATCGAAATTTAATAAGGAATTCAAAAATATAATTATAATAATTTTTCGTGTTATAAAAATTATAGTTATAATGTAAACCCCCAAAGTTTTGTGATCAATTAAAGATTAAACCCTAATTAGAAAGTCAACTGGCATCCTAAAGTTAACAAAACTTTAGTCTTTTGTAAGCGTTCAAGTCCGGCTTTTCCGTTTAAGCAATCCTAAGAAAATAAGTAAGAGTTTAGTATGCAGAATAGTTTGTAATAACTTGAGAAAGCTTAAAAATATCAGATTAGTTAAACCGCGATTTGTTTTGAGCACAACCGGACACAGTTTTCAAAAAACATATCCCGGGGCTCGGATTAGTAAAAATATTCCAAATATACCATTAGACTCATAAAAATATAAGGTTTTCAAAAATATCAATTTCATAATTTTCAGTAACTAAAAATATTTGATATCGCAATTATACGCCTATTTTCTTACTACCGGTACTTAAATTGTCATGTCTACTTTACATTACACTATTTACTACTGTTCTACACTATTTATCTATCTCTACTTTTTCTTACAACCTACTCTTATAAACCATACCTCTACTTTCTTACAAGTTTCATTTCTAATACAACTTCACATCTTTCATATCTTACTTTTATTAACAAAAATACAAAAAAATAAAATTCACTCCTTCTCTTACACTCATGTAGCGCTGGCCATGCCTCTCTCCCTCCTCTATTTGTTTTATTTTTCAATTATTTAATTAACACAAATTGCCTCCCACATTTTCCTATAAATACCCCCTCTTCCTTCCATTTCTTTTACACTTTCCATACACCAAAAATACTCTCTCAAATTCTCTACAAGAATTCTCTCCCAAAGTTCTCTCAAGTTAGTTTCATAGGTAATATTTCTTCAAGTTTCCATTATGTTCATTTACTTAGTATAAGCTTAGTGTATGTTTTCTAAACTATGAAGGTTAAAGAAAGCAACAATAAGTTCATACTTTGTTTTTGTTCATGAATCTAATTTCTTTTATGTTGCTTTCATATATATGTAACTAAGTATAGCTATGCAGCTATATATATCTTTTAGAGCATATAAGCTCATTTGTCTTGCAATTTATTTACTTTCCTTGCAATTTATTTACTTTCATGTTGTAAGCCCTGGAAAATTTTGGTAAATAATTCCAAGATGAACTTCGAAAATAAACCCTAAAAATCATTCCAAATTAAAACCGAACTTCGACTAGTCTTAAATCACGAATGAATCTACAAATCTCTTAATCTTGAGAAAAATAAGAATTCTAAAAAAAACAAAATAAGAACTCATCATACTTCAATTCCAAAACCACTACGTACGACAAATTCCATACGTAACTCCGACTTATAAAATTGGGTAATATAAAGCCCAAAAACAAATTATTAAAAAATAAATAATGATTAACCTTCGGAAATAGAACTCAATTCAAAGAATTCCGAAAACGTCGAGAGATATTAAATACTTACAAAGATCAAATTTAAAATAAATTTCTCAAATCAAATATGTTGTATAAACATAAAATATCAGTTTCCAAATTGGCAAGGATCTAAACCAGAAAATCACCCGAAAACCTTAAGTGGAATATAGTAGTTTAAGTTCGGCAATTTCACGTCCTTAACCCTAGAGGCCGAGGTGTAGTTTAAGTATGTAGAATAGCTTGTAGTAAAATAAGTGCGCTTAAAAATATCAGATTGGTAAATTTTTTACCTATTTCGAACCCATTCGGATACAGACTTCGAAGAGCTTGTCACGGGGCTCGAGATATCAAAAATATGCCATTAGTACCGTTAGACTTGTAATTTCATAAGATTTCTAAATATATCAGTTATATAATTTTTCGGGTTATAAAAGTTACAATTATAACATTTTTATCGTATTCTCATTACTACCGGTAATTAATTAGTCTTTTGCGCTATTCACTTTTATTTCATTACATAATTTTATTATTCTCATAAAGCCTTATATTTTTAGATAAATATTTTATATATTATAGAAAATTTGTTTTTCTAAAATTTAGTTCGTTTCGGGCTTATACAGGATCAGATTCTGTTTAAGACCCGATACTAAAAATAAAATAAATTAATTTAATAATTATAAAATATTTGAAAAATATTTTTATTTTCATAAAATAATTTTTTAGAATTTTTTGAGTTATAAAAATATCATTTATAGCCCATATTCGCGTATTTTGATCATACCGATAACATATTTGTTGAAATACTAAAATAATTCAAATAATTATTTAATTTTATTTATGAAAATTCTGCCACTTATTTAAAAATATTTTTCCTAATTTTATTTTGTATTTTTCTTAATAAAAAGTACTTTTTCCAACCCATACTTCAAGTACACTTCATTTGTCACTTCTACATATTAATCAAGTTTTCTTTCACTCATTTCACACTCCATTTCCCCACAATGGCAGCTGACCACACCCCTAATAATAGCCTCTTTTCTTTTATTTTAATTAATTATTTAATGATTTTAAAGTCTCTTTTAGTTAGCACATTAAGTACACAAGTTACACTTTCAAAAATTTAAGTTGCAAATTAACTACACTCCCTCTTTCTCCTCTTGAAGTTCACGTGCAGCACTCCTCCCTTGCTGCCCTTGTTTTATTTTTTTCTCTTTCATTTAATACACTTCTCTCTCCATTTAATGCCTCTTCATTATTTCCTTTCATTTCCCTTTGAAACCTTCTCTCTTTTCCTCTCTTTTTCCTCTTTTTCTTTCTTCTTTTGTTCTTGTTCTTGCAAGAACACAAGCTGCCCCCACTTCTAAACCTTGCTTCCACACTTCATTCTTGAAGATTTTTAAGTAAACTTTCTTCTCAAATCTTCCATAGATGATATAGGTAAGGTATAGTGAGTGTCACGCCCCGAAGAGTACCATAAACGTGGTAGTCCGCCATACACAATATTAAAGCTTAAGAATGACCACCTCAGTCACGCGAAGACTTCCATACTATGTACAAGGCGTCTAACACATGGAGGAGACTCATCGGAGTAATACATTTTATGTTGATATAACTTGAGTAATAATGTAAAGGAATTTCAATTTACTATACTCCAAATACAAAACATTATACTTCCATTTCAGTTCATCAAAAGATTCCACTACATAAAACTATTACAAGGCAAATCATAAAACCTAACTAATAACTTCAAGCATTCTTATTCCTTGCCAGAACCCCGAAGTCATTCTCGGCTCTAACCGTCTTGGTCCCCACTTAGCACTCTTAAGATAACCTGTTCATTTAAACATCTATTATGGTATAAGCTCCATTAGCTTAGTGAGTAAGAACTTCCAAGATTACATTCACAACACAACATACAATTAAGTGATTAGTCAGACAAGTGATATGCATCAAACATATGGATGTAACAAACATATGACCAACCGGAAATCATATGTGGATGGACTTGCGCCCTCCATCCCGGGTTAGCAGATTAACGAATCTTGCAGTACGACGCCGTTTAAACTCACGGTCAACTAACTATAAATTCGTTTTATGGATCACGATTAACCAACTCAATAATTCGTTTTATGGATCACGATTAACCAAATTTTATATTCGTTTTATGGATCACGAAAAACCAACAAATGCTAATACTCCATCCCCATCGTGTTATGAATGAGATAAATTTCATCTTCAATTCCGAATAATCAATTATACCAATTCTTTTAAGTGATCAATCAATATCCGTAGACAGTCAACCTTAATTCATCTATACAAGCAATAGTTAATCACTTGTCTTCGATATTCTTATATTCCATTTCTCATATCAACAACAACCATACATAGTTCCCATTCATCCCCATCATGCATATCTATTTTATCTTTACCAAATATCTAGTGCAACTATCATTACAATCACATACAATAAATGGAATTGGAAGTAATACTCACTCGGTCATTGGATCACCAGTCTCTTAGTAAAAGTAATCTGGTGGTAGGGAATCGTCGATTTCGGGTTCACCTAAAAAGGAAGAAATACTCTAATAAGTATTTCATCACTTAACTAATCCAAACTATCTTATACAAACTATCAAATTCGCAATTCTCGTCCTAAGCGGGAATTTCCAACTTAAAACAGCCATAACTTGGTCATTTTAACTCGGAATTTCGCAAATTATATATCGATTTCTATCTATTTTGAAAGATCTATCTAATTCTAATATTATATTTAAGTTTTGAAAATTTTGAAGCTTCGAAAAAGTCGGATCAGATCAGAATAGTAGCAAATTCCAATTCCGAAAAATAGTTTTGTAAATGTTTGTAATGTTTCTACTTGACAAATCAATTATACATGCAATATGAATCATTTCCTATCATGAATGGAATGTTACGAGCTTGATGTATGCATGCTTTTGACAATATTTATTAAAAGAAATTTTTGAAACTTTCTATTTGTAAGACTCCATGGCTATTTACTTTTAAGAAAACTAATTTCCCTAACTTTGATCATTTCCATTTGTTTTGGATTTATTTCTCTAGAAACTATAATTATCCTCGCTAAAATAGAGTCTTCATTATATCTATTACTTATGACCTTCATTTCTACATAAAAATTTCCATTTTACACTTTGTAAACATGTCTTCAAGTTATCAAAATCATTTCTTGATGATACCTATGACCTAAACTCCTCATTTTTCATATAAAACACAAGTTTTGGAGTTGATAAATGAGTTTTTAAGACATGGTTTTGAAATCATCAGAATTTACAAATTTTGGATAAACTCAATTTTCATACTTTATTTCTACAATGCATCATGCATATATTTATTAACTACAAGCTATTGTTATGAAGGTTATGAGATGATCTACCTATATGTATACATATAGTACCAAGAATTCTTTTTGAAAACCTTTACTTTACAAAACTTTGAATTTTACTAGACTTAAGAAAAATAGTTTTTCTTCTTGTAAAATCATGTTTGCTTTTAGCAAAATTCAACCTTGATGACCTATATAACCATCACCTTCATTATTTCAACAAAAACCTTCATTTTGGGGTTAGAAAATAGGTGTTTACATAGGTGGTTTGCCTAAGTACGAATTTTACAAAATTTTAAAGAATGAGAACATTGTTTAACCTATTCTTGGAAACCATTTGTTATTCTAAGATTATATTTTGATAAATCTCTCTTATACTTGCCAAAACTTGGTCCATGTTACATATATTTCCTAGACTTCCATTTTCCTATAAAAATTATCATTTTGGCATTTGGAAATAGGTGTTTTAACTAATGGCTATTTTCAAATCCGAATTTTGAGAAATTCATTTGAGTTTGTTTTCTTTAAAACTCATTTAGTCTTTCAAAACCATTTCCTAATCAAACCTACCCCTTAAGGCATCCATTTCCTTAATAAAATCTTGTTTTGAAGTTGAAAAATGGGTTTTTAAAATTGGTTTTTGTTGAGATCCGAATTTACAAAAATTTATTTTTGGATATATCTTTTGATAAAATCTATCTAAACTTATGAAAATCCATTCCTTACATATCCTATCTTAAGAGCCTTTCATATCTTGAATAAAAACTTCATTTTTGAGTTGGAAAACATGTTTTTAAAATATGCCTTGGCTAAAATTCGAAAATGAGATTTTTATTTTGAAAATAACTTTTGAAAATCACCTTTGATTCTTGTAAAAAGAAGTATTGATGATATACATACATTAAGCCTTCATTATCTCAAGTAAAAATTTCATTTTGACACTTGGAAAGTGGTTTTTAAATAGGGATCTTGCCAAAAAACGAATTTCACTATTTTTGTTTGAGTTCAAAACCAAGATCTACTCTTAATATGAACATAAATCTAAAAGAAACCCATGGTAGTAAACTATAAACTCATAGATCTAAACTTTACTCATCAAAATCTTTCATTTATGTTATCTATCTGTAAACCCCGGTTTTTCTAGTAACCAAGATAACTCGAGAACCGGGAACCAAAACCCTAAACCGGAATAGCTTAAGATAAGAGTGAGACCTAGAAACCCTGAATTCGGCTTTTCCTCGGTTTCCAAATAATAAACTTTTATAAGAAAATTTAATCGTGAGTATAGTTCTTGAATAATATTTCAAACCAAGAAAAGATCAATTTTGAGAAAATTTCGATTCCGGGCCTTCCCGAGACCCATTACAGAAAAGCGTGCCCCGAAACTTGAATTTCAAAAATTTACTCACAAATACTCATTTGAATCGAAATTAAATAAGGATTTCAAAAATATAAATTTCATAATTTTTCGGTTATTATGAAAAATACAGTTTATCCTTCTTATTTGTATTTTCTTACTACCGGTAATTAAGTTGTCTTAATTACTATTCATTACTATTCACAACCTGCTACTCACAAGTACACCCTATTCTTACAACCACTCAATTTCACTTTCTTTTCCAAGACTAAATTGTCTCAAAATAATTATTGCAATTTATGACCTTTGATGTGTAAATCAATCAAAACAAGTTAATCAAAAATCAAATCCCCCCCCTTCTTCTCATGCATTGGTCGGCGTCCCCCCCCCCCCCCCCCCCCCCCCCCCCCCCCCCCCCTACATCAAGCTCCAATTGTGCAATTTTTTTGTTTTATTATATCCCATTTAACCTAATTTCATCTCATATATAAACTACATTTTCTCTCTCTTTCTTCAGTCTTTCATTTTCAAACTTACAAAAGGTTAAAAGCTCTCAAATTCCTCTCCTCTCCACCCCATTGCCGTGAGCCTCTAAGGCCCTCTCACATACACACACAACTTTCTTTTTTCCTTCATTGTTCCTATTTTACTGTAAGTAAAAAGAACCTTGCTTCCTTATCCTTAGATCCTTGTAATGGCAAGGATATTCTTGGATATTTCCACTTAAAAGTCTCCATGAGCTCTTGCTAGGGACAAGGAAATATCAAAACAAGAATACCAAACCATCACAAAGTAGATCTTGCATTTAAAGGAGCTTTCATGTTATAAACTTCATGATCATCATCTAAAAGTGTTTGAACAAAAGATCTTTCATAAAAAATGTAGTTTTATGTTTTCAAAACCTATTTAAGCATTTAAAATAGTAGATCTATCATTTTACTACTCATATTCATGTAGGCATTTAAGATCTCCTTATTTGAGTTTATGTGCATTAATGATCATCAATGCTTTTGTCTTGAATAAATAACCTTTCTAGTATATAGATCTATGGACAAATGAGAGTTGATGAAATCAAAAAGAAAACACTTTTCAAGATATGAGCTAGTGTAAATTCGGATGACTTGAGAAAACCTAAGTTAAAAACCCTTTTTCCAACTTCTAAACATGTATTTTACAAGAAAAATGAAGCCTATAGGTGATAGATAATGTTTAATGATATTTTTCATGAGCTTAAATGAGTTTTTACCAAATAAAATGTTCAAAAACAAGAGATGAAGTCTAATAGAAGTTTTGGGTTAAAAATCTTATAGCAAAATTCGTAATAATGAATAGATGGCTAGAAACACTATTTTTCCAGCTTTAAAAATGGTATTTTCTTGAATAAATGGAGTCTTAGGGTATAGGTAAAATAAATACTTAAAGTTCTAAGTATAAAATACATTTTTCTTGAAGAATCAACTTAAAAAATAAATTTTGTTAAATTCGGATTTTTGGAACCACCCTAGTATAAGACTCACTTAAAAGTTTAAAAATGAAGATTTAATTAAAGAAATAAAGGCCTTAGGATATAGTTAATATAAGGATCAACTTTTCTTTATAATAAATAGAATTTTCCTAAGAAAAATCCTTAGAATAGTAAGTGTGACCAAGTGTAGTAAAATTGTTAGTTAATGTAATGGCATGGAATGGTTCCTAATATAAAGGTTATTTAAATTCTTTAATCTAAAAATTTATAAGAACGCGTACGATCGTTGAGTTCATATCATGACATTCATGATAGGGAAATTCATTACATGGCATTTTGCTTTCATTTTACACTTAGGAATCTCAAGAGCATTCATGAAAATCGCATTTTCGGAATCAACATAACCGCTGTACAGATCTGATCCTTCATTTCCAAGGCTTAGATATTTTCAAAACTTGATTTAAACTTCATATTTAGAAAGATCTTCGAAGTAGAAGAAATCGATAAAAATTTGCGAAATTCCGACTTAAAAGACAAGTTATGGCCATTTTAAATCGGGACTTCGAAAATGACGCGAATTTCGATTTCACTAAGTTTTCTTAGGTTTTAGTATCCTTAGATGGTTAGAATACTTATTAGGGTATTTCTTATGTATTAGGTGAACCCGAGGACGTTGAATCCTATCTCCAGATTATTATTACTAGAAGAACGGCGAACCTATGGCGGAGTGAGTTTTTCTTCCCAATTCATTTATTGTATGTGCTTGGTAAATTAGTGCACTAGAATGTAGGCTAAACAAAAATGAATATGTATGATGGGGAATAATGGGAAATTGTATGTTGTTGATGATGTGAGAATTCAAAATAAGAATATCGAAACCGGGTGATAAATTCTGGTTGTGTAGTTAGTTATGATGTATTGTTTGAGAAATTGTTTGATCGCCTAAATAAATGACTTAATCGACTATTCGGACTAATGCCAAATTTAACATATGCATATCATAATGGGAAGGAGCATTAGCATTGGTGGTTAATCGTGATCCATAAACGAGATTAAATCGGTTGGTTAATCGTGATCCATAAACGAGATTAAATCGGTTGGTTAATCGTGATCCACAAACGAGATTAAATTGGTTGGTTAATCGTGATCGAGAAACGAAGTAATTGTAGGTTAACCGTGAACCATAAACGGCATAAAGTTAGTACCGCAGTATTCGTTAATCTGCTAACCCGGGATGGAGGGCATAAGTCCATCCACTTATGATTTCCGGATAGTCATATGTTTGTTGAACTCACGTGTTTGGTGCATTCACTTGCTTGATTAATCACTTGCTTGAATTGTTGTGACATGAATGTTATTGTGGAAGATTTCACTCACTAAGCTAGTTAGCTTACGTCCCTACAGTTTCCTTTTGCAGCTACCCAATTTATGGCTTAGGCAGCGTGGCCCGACTGGGCAGGTACAGAAGCTAGGAGTTTCCCCTAGAAGTTGAAAATTTTGTTTAGACTTCCATAGGAAAGTTCTAAGACTTGGATGACTGTATAAGGCCATTAAATATTCTTTTGCGGGGGAATGCCCCTTAGTATATGTAATGTTTATTATGTTTCATGAGTTATATCCTACTGTTAATATATGCCAAGTTAAGCTTTTATCTCCATTCGGACTTGTATTCTATTGTTGTAAAGGTACGCTTTACATCCATACGAGATCCTCGAAAGACTGAGGCGGTAATTCGGGAATCTTGTATGGCATGTGGCGGGCTGTTACGTATAGGGTACTCTATGGGGCGTGACAATTTAAGTTGGTATCAGAGCACTAGGTTATTAAGCATGACAATAGAACTTAAAACTGAACCTAGAATTAAGCAACTAGGCTAATTTAGAGTTAAAGCTAGGCTAATTAGTATATTTTCTTGTTGTAGGTTTCCTTGGTTGAAACTCGCGAAAGGGCTAGGAATTTCTCTAAAAGCACTAACGAAACCATGGTGGAATATCGGCTAAGATCAAGGGTGTTGTGTGAAGACTTTGCGCTAGCACAACGACCTAGAACCTTAAGGGAAATGTATAACTTGTGGAAAGAGGTTCAAGACATACAAGATGGGCATCGGTGATAGATCAGCTTAGGTATGATCCAGTTAGAAGGAGAAGATGGACTGAGTTGGAAACCATCTATACCCTGGAAAGGATAATGGTGGAGTATGCTAATGAACCAATGCTGAGAGAAGCCACTTTCATCTTGAAGAATGAAGGACATCCCACCCATCCAGACTTTAGGATGTGGAATGGTATCGGACCCCTTTATGTACATGCCCATGATGACCTCTTTGACCATAGGGAATGGAACTTTGCTGATGACCGAAACCACATAATATGGCAAGCAAGGTATCTTGGCATATTACCATTCTTAGGGGGAGTATTAGCCCCACAGGCAAGTGATGAAGGAGTGCAATTGATGGATACCCTAGCTGTTGAAGGGGAAGAAATGAACGAAGAGGATAATGATGTGGATGATTCGGAAGAGGAGGAGGATCCTGAGGAGGACCCAAATTGGCAAGAAGAAGAAGAAATACCTAGAACCCCTACCCCTCCAGCCATAGCTCCAGAACATCCCAACCTGTTACTAGAACAATTTGTATGGGATTTTGATAAGGATCTTGATATACCTGATAGTGGAAGAATGGAACCAGAGTTCGACCCTACCATTTAGAAGGATATCTACCCAGTAGGTGAGTGTCCTCCCGAGGTTAATGCTGTAGTCCCCGAGCAGGCAGTTCAGGAACTAATAGAGAGGATAGATAAAGATGAGGAAATAATGAGGGGAGCCCGGGATAGATGGAACAGGATATAGGAGGAAGCTGGAAGAGAATTGGATATGGAAATTGGCAATAGGAATGGATTTAATGATAGAGATGATGATGAGGGTAGAGACCAAGTGAGAGATCAGGAGATAAGGGAAGGAGAAGAAGAGGAAGAAGCGGAGCAGGAGCCTGTAGCTCGACCCATTAGGAGAAGGAGGTTAACTGTGAGGGCTTATCTAAGCCAGTTTATTCGAAGAGATGATGGAGGCTCTTTTAGCCGAGGACGACTCCCTAGCCCCACACTAGACGACTCCGAGTGAGCCATGGAGGAGTAGAGTCGAGTGTCCCATAGAGTCCAATAGTACTTTTTGTTTTGAAGGCAATGCGGGATGCCAATTTGCCTTAGGTTCTCTTCCTAGTTAGTATGTTGTCTTTCCTTTTCTTTTCTTTTCTATGTCTCTAGACGTTGTTAAATTGAAGTTATCGGCTAATATCGGAAGGTTAGATTTGTGTTGCCAAATTTTGTAAGCTAATTTGTAATATAACTCTTGTATGGCACATCAAATCAATGAAGTATTACGTTGATTCCAAGAATGAAGTTTTGCAAGCATTATACTTTTGCATAAGTAGTAAACTACATTCATTTCACTTAATTGCATGAACATATTCTCATTCATATCACCACCTGATTTTGAATTCCTTTGCTTATTATGATTTCTTTTTCTCTAAGAGCCTTTGTGTAGACAATTTGAAATTTTGGTTCTTCTTGAATGTTTTGTGAATTCTATAGTTCTTTAAGTTATTCCTAAGGTTTTCATGAATTTCCTTAAATCAAAAGTTTTATAAACTACGAAACTTTAAAGAAGAAATAAAACTCACTAAGGCATTATGTAACAGCCGAAACCGAAGAAACCTAAATAGGGAGCAAGAACCACCCCCAAACGAAGCTAGTAGTGCAAACCAGCAAGATCATCCCCAAGCCAACCAACCTGAGGCTGCTAAGCTCAATCCCTAAGCAGCCATAATGAATGCAATTGGACAACTGACAAACCTGCTTACTGCATTCATTCAAAACCAGAATCAAAATCAGCCGCAGAATCCCGAACCAAGTGTAAGGGATTCAGCACCTTTGCCACCACCTCCACCACCTCCACCATATAGACGAATGCAAGCAGAAATCCCCTTACCCCCTGAAGAACAATCCTACAATGCTCGTTATCCACCCCCTCCGCCACATAGGGGATATCAAAGGAGTTCTCTCCTTAACTTTATCAAAAGCAACTGTTACTTCGATGGGGCATTTGGGAAGCCCGACGAAGCGGAGGATTGGCTAGCGCAAGTTGAGCACTCTTTCGCAGCTTATGAGACTCCACCATATCTCCGACTGGAATATGGCACCTACATGCTGAGATATAATGCCGAGTATGGTGGGAATTGAAACGGAGAAGTTTGGCACCCCCTATCAGTTGGGAGACCTTTCACCGGGAGTTCCTGGAGAACTATTTTCCTGCTAGCCTCCGAGTAAGATATAGTGCAGATTTCTTGCATGTCAAATAGAGAGGCCGAACTATCGAGCAGTATGAGACAGAATTTAATCACCCGCTGCAGTACGCTCCTGAGTCTTACAAAAACAGTGAGGAGCTACAAAAACAAGTATTCTTGGAAGGCTTAGATGAAGACCTAAGGGTAAGTTAGAGGAATCAGGTTTGCAAACTTACCTTGAGGTCATTGAGAAAGCCCGGTTGATTGAAGGGGCTAAGAAGAGGAAGCATTTCGAGTCGGACAAGAAAGTGTTCGGAACAAGGCAATTTGACGCCTCCGGCTCAGGCTATAAGGGAAAGAGATACAAGCCCTACTATGGGTTTAAGGACAACAATAGTGGAAAGCCCAACCAACCCAAGCCCAACATTACTTGTTGGAAGTGTAAAGGAAGCCACTATCCAAGACAGTGCCCACAGCTGAAGGGCAAGTGCTTCTTCTGTGGCGAGGCAGGCTATCTAGTCTATGCTTGCCCGAAGAAGATGACAATAACTTGTTTCCTTTGCAAAGAAAAAGGGCACGCCTCCGAGTGCTCCCAAAGGAAAAGTGTGGCTACCCCTTATGGAAATCGGGTAATGATAACACCCTACGATCTGTAGCAAGGGTGGAAGCCGTGCAGCTTCAGCCATGCACGGGATGCGGCTATACAACTTCGAAGGCCAATGGATGATTGAAGAAGATGAGGAGGAAGGTGTGGAGCTGCCGCTTGGACCAAGACGATGCAGATGGCGGCTTGGTGACAGGTCAGTAACAAATTCTTTTAAGATAAAAGTTCTTTGTTTTCTTAACAAGTTTTAAAAAGAGTTAAAACTGTGAAAGAGGAAAAGCTGAAATCCGGAAACCTTGGAATAGATAGCTGTTTGGTGCTTAGGACAAGTAGTGATAAATGTTTATGGTAACAGGACGCATAAGGTGAATAAGAGTGAAGCTTAGTGTTGTTTGACACGGGAGCAACCCACTCCTTTATCACTACCAGCTTGGCTAAGCAGCTTGGATTACCCATAGCCATGACAATCACCAGCTTAAGGATTAAGACACCCACAGGTAGTGTTGTCGACCCGGGAAATAATAAGGGATTGCTTACTAGAAATCCAAGGACATATCTCAACAAGCGACTTGATAGTTTTGGAGATGAGTAAGTATGAAGTTATCCTCGAATGAATTGGCTAAGTAAGGTTAAAGCCATCGTGGATTGTCAACAAAATGATAAGTTTTGACGACCACAGAAGGAGAGAGTAAACTTCCTCGGAAACCACGGTACGAAGAGGATTTCGGGTTAAGCTCTTTGAGCTAATGATGGAAGATGAGGAAATTGTGCCGATAGAAGATGCTTGGGTTAGAGAGGAGAAAGGAGAAAAGAAAGACATACCCGTGGTAAATGAGTTTGAGATGTATTTCCCGAAGTCTACCCGGTTTGCCACCAAAAAGAGATAGACTTTGAAATCACTCTAGCCCAAGTACAGAACCATATCGAAGGCACCATACCGGATGGCCCCGGTGGAATTAAAAGAATTGAAAACCCAATTGCAAGAGCTTTTGGATCAAGGGTTTATAAGACCCACGTGTCGCCATGGGGCGCACCGGTTGTTTGTAAAGAAGAAAGATGGTCTATGAGGTTATGTATCGATTATCGGAATTGAATAAAGTTACAATTAAGAATCGATACCCTCTTCCAAGGATTGATGACCTCTTCGACCAGCTTCAAGGGGCGAGTGTGTTCTCACGCATTGATTTGTGCTCGGGTTACCACCAGTTGAGAATAAAGCCCGAAGATGTACCCAAGACAGCCTTCCGTACGCGGTACGGGCACTATGAGTTTTTGGTGATGCCGTTTGGGTTAACCAATGCACCTGCTGCATTTATGGACCTCATGAACCGAGTCTACAAACCACTTTGGATAAGTATGTGATTGTGTTCATAGATGATATTTTGATCTATTCAAAAACCAAGGAACAACATGAGGAGCATCTACGGATGGCGTTACAAACCTTAAGAGAGAATAAGTTGTACGCCAAGCTATCCAAGTGTGACTTTTGGTTGGATAGGATATCTTTTCTTGGGCATGTGGTGACGGGAGAAGGAATATCAGTAGACCCTGAAAAGATTAAGGCTGTGGTGGAATGGAAACAACCCAAACCGTGACTGAAGTGAGAAGCTTCTTAGGTTTGGCCGGTTACTACCGCAAATTTGTGAAGGATTTCTCTAAAATCGCCAAACCTCTGACACAGACACAAAAGAATGAGAAATTTGTGTGGACAGATAAGAGGGAGCAAAGTTTCCAAGAATTGAAACAACGCTTGGTGTCAGCTCCGATTCTGGTACTACCTGACCCCGAAAAACCTTATACAGTGCATAGTGACGCCTCCAGGAATGGCCTTGGATGTGTGTTGATGCAAGAAGGAAAAGTCATTGCTTATGCCTCCAGACAATTAAGGCCTCATGAGCAGAATTATCCTACACACGATTTGGAGTTGGCTGCTGTGGTTTTTGCCCTGAAGCTTTGGAGACACTACTTGTATGGACAAAGGTGTGAAGTGTACACGGATCACAAGAGCCTCAAGTATTTGTTCACACAAAAAGAGTTGAACATGAGGCAGAGACGGTGGTTGGAACTTATAAAGGACTATGACTTGGGAATCAATTACTGCCCGGGAAAAGTAAACGCCGTTGCTGATGCCTTGAGCCGAAAAATTTACGGGGAAGTAACAGCTCTAATTACAGAACAAAAAGAGCTGATAAAAGAGTTTGAAAGGTTAAGAATTGAATTCGTGGGGCAAAGTGCTGAAATGGAAATTGCAAATTTGGTTATGGAACCCACCTTGATAGACAGGATCAAGGAAGCTCAAAGATATGATGAAGTAATAACGAAGATCAAGGAAGAAGTACACAATGAAAAGTATATGACTTACCTACCCTGATGATGAAGAAGTGGTCAGGATGAAAGGGAGATTGTGTGTGCCGGAAGACGAAGGATTGAGAAAGGAAATCATGCGCGAAGCCCACAACTCCGGGTACACCGTGCATTCAGGAGGTACCAAGATGTATCAAGACTTAAAGACCCACTACTGGTGGAATGGTATGAAGAAGGATGTGGCAGATTATGTTATGAAGTGTGCCGTGTGTCAACAAGTTAAAGTGGAACATCAACGGCCGGGTGGATTATTAAAGCCTCTACCCATTCCCGAATGGAAATGGGATAAGATCTCAATGGACTTTGTATGTGGATTCCCGAAAACCTCCATGGGATGTGATGCAGTTTGGGTAATAGTAGATCGCCTGACAAAGTCAACACATTTCCTACCGATCAATATGACCTATTCGCTGGATAAGTTGGCTAAGATCTACATCAGAGAGATTGTACGACTCTATGGTATACTAGCGGGAATCGTTTCGGATCGGGATCCAAGGTTTGTATCGAAGTTCTGGACGAGCTTGCAAAAGAGCTTAGGCACCAAGTTGCACTTCAGTACTGCCTACCATCCTCAGACAGATGGACAGTCTGAGCGAACCATTCAAACCTTAGAGGATATGTTAAGAGCATGCATTTTGGAATTTAAAGGAAGTTAGGATAATCACATACCTCTAATTGAGTTTGCCTATAACAATAGCTACCATTCGACCACTCAGATGCCACCCTATGAAGCCTTATATGGACGGCGTTGTAGGTCCCCTCTGTTTTGGGATGATGTGGAAAAGCTTGCTATTGGGCCAGAATTGGTTCAGGAAGCAACGGATAAGGTCCGAGTCATCCAACAGAAGATGAAAGAAGCCCAAGACAAACAGAAAAGTTGGGCTGATCTGAAAAGAAGGGAACTTGAATTCCAGGTGGGCGATCATGTCTATCTAAAGATAAACCCGATCAAGAGCATAAAGAGGATGCGAACTCAAGGGAAATTAAGCCCAAGGTATATTGGACCCTTTGAGATTTTGGAAAGAGTGGGAGATTTAGCCTATCGGCTAGCCTTACTGCCAAGCTTGTCGGGAGTTCACAATGTGTTCCACGTGTCGGTGCTAAGAAAGTATGTGCCTGACCCTGAACGGATATTGGAATTGGAACCCATTCGGCTAAAGGAGAATCTCACATATGAAGAGCATCCCGTAAAGATCTTGGATAAGAAAACTCAGAAGCTTCGGAATAAAGAGATCCGATATGTCAAAGTATTGTGGAGAAACCACGCTTCTGAGGAAGCAACTTGGGAAGCTGAGGAGGAGATTCGAAGGAAATACCCCGAGTTGTTTGAGGAACAAGGTACGTCAGTTCAGTTTTGAGGACAAAACTCTTTTTAAGGTGGGTAGGTTGTAAACCCCGGTTTTTCTAGTAACCAAGATAACTCGAGAACCGGAAACCAAAACCCTAAACCGGAATAGCTTAAGATAAGAGTGAGACCTAGGAACCCTGAATCCGGCTTTTCCTCGGTTTCCAATTAAGAAACTTTTATAAGAAAATTTAATCTTGAATATAGTTCTTGAATATATTTCAAACCAAGAAAAGATCAGATTTTGAGAAAATTTCGATTCCGGGCCTTCCCGAGACCCATTACAGAAAAGCATGCCCCGGAACTTGAATTTCAAAAATTTACTCACAAATACTCATTTGAATTGAAATTAAATAAGGATTTCAAAATATAAATTTCATAATTTTTCGGTTTATGAAAAATACAGTTATAGCCTTCTTATTTCGTATTTTTCTTACTACCGGTAATTAAGTTGTCTTAATTACTATTCATTACTATTCACAACCTGCTACTCACAAGTATACCCTATTCTTACAACCACTCAATTTCACTTTCTTTTCCAAGACTAAATTGTCTCAAAATAATTATTGCAATTTATGACCTTTGATGTGTAAATCAATCAAAACAAGTTAATCAAAAATCAAATCCCCCCCCTTCTTCTCATGCATTGGTCGGCGTGAACCACAAACCCACCCCCCCCCCCCCCCACATCAAGCTCCAATTGTGCAATTTTTTTGTATTATATCCCATTTAACCTAATTTCATCTCATATATAAACTACATTTTCTCTCTCTTTCTTCAGTCTTTCATTTTCAAACTTTACAAAAGGTAAAAGCTCTCAAATTCCTCTCCCTCTCCACCCCATTGCCGTGAGCCTCTAAGGCCCTCTCACATACACACACACAACTTTCTTTTTTCCTTCATTTGTCTCCTATTTTACTTTAAGTAAAAAGAACCTTGCTTCCTTATCCTTAGATCCTTGTAATGGCAAGGATATTCTTGGATATTTCCACTTAAAAGTCTCCATGAGCTCTTGCTAGGGACAAGGAAATATCAAAACAAGAATACCAAACCATCACAAAGTAGATCTTGCATTTAAAGGAGCTTTCATGTTATAAACTTCATGATCATCCATCTAAAAGTGTTTGAACAAAAGATCTTTCATAAAAATGTAGTTTTTATGTTTTCAAAACCCATTTAAGCATTTAAAATAGTAGATCTATCATTTTACTACTCATATTCATGTAGGCATTTAAGATCTCATCCTTATTTTGAGTTTATGTGCATTAATGATCATCAATGCTTTTGTCTTGAATAAATAACCTTTCTAGTATATAGATCTATGGACAAATGAGTTGATGAAATCAAAAAAGAAAACACTTTTCAAGATATGAGCTAGTGTAAATTCGGATGACTTGAGAAACCTAAGTTAAAAACCCTTTTTCCAACTTCTAAACATGTATTTTACAAGAAAAATGAAGCCTATAGGTGATAGATAATGTTTAATGATATTTTTCATGAGCTTAAATGAGTTTTTACCAAATAAAATGTTCAAAACAAGAGATGAAGTCTAATAGAAGTTTTGGGTTAAAAATCTTATAAGCAAAATTCGTAATAATGAATAGATGGCTAGAAAACACTATTTTTCCAGCTTTAAAAATGGTATTTTCTTGAATAAATGGAGTCCTTAGGGTATAGGTAAAATAAATACTTAAAGTTCTAAGTATAAAATACATTTTTCTTAGAAGAATCAACTTAAAAATAAATTTTGTTAAATTCGGATTTTTGGAACCACCCTAGTATAAGACTCACTTAAAAGTTTAAAAATGAAGATTTAATTAAAGAAATAAAGGCCTTAGAATATAGTTAATATAAGGATCAATTTTTCTTTATAATAAATAGAATTTTCCTAAGAAAAATCCTTAGAATAAGTAAGTGTGACCAAGTGTAGTAAAATTGTTAGTTAATGTAATGGCATGGAATGGTTCCCTAATATAAAGGTTATTTAAATTCTTTTAATCTAAAAATTTATAAGAACTTACGCTCGTTAGAGTTCATATCATGACATTCATGATAGGGAAATTCATTACCATGGCATTTGCTTTCATTTCACACTTAGGAATCTCAAGAGCATTCATGAAAATCGCATTTTCGGAATCAACATAACCGCTGTACAGATCTGATCCTTCATTTCTGAGGCTTAGATATTTTCAAAACTTGATTTAAAATTCATATTTAGAAAGCTCTTCCGAAGTAGAAAGAAATCGATATAAAATTTGCGAAATTCCGACTTAAAACGACCAAGTTATGGCCATTTTAAATCGGGACTTCGAAAATGACGCGAATTTCGATTTCACTAAGTTTTCTTAGCGTTTTAGTATCCTTAGATGGTAGAATACTTATTAGGGTATTTCTTATGTGATTAGGTGAACCCGAGGACGTTGAATCCTTATCTCCAGATTATTATTACTAGAAGAACGGCGAACCTATGGCGGAGTGAGTTTTTCTTCCCAATTCATTTATTGTATGTGCTTGGTAAATTAGTGCACTAGAATGTAGGCTAAACAAAATGAATATGTATGATGGGGAATAATGGGAAATTGTATGTTGATGATGATGTGAGAATTCAAAATAAGAATATCGAAACCGGGTGATAAATTCTGGTTGTGTAGTTAGTTATGATGTATTGTTTGAGAAATTGTTTGATCGCCTAAATAAAATGACTTAATCGACTATTCGGACTAATGCCAAATTTAACATATGCATATCATAATGGGAAGGAGCATTAGCATTGGTTGGTTAATCGTGATCCATAAACGAGATTAAATCGGTTGGTTAATCGTGATCCATAAACGAGATTAAATTGGTTGGTTGATTGTGATCCAGAAACGAAATAATTGTAGGTTAACCGTGAACCATAAACGGCATAAAGTTAGTATCGCTGATAAGTGATGTAATACCCTCATTTCTAAGATAATTTTGGGCTCATTTATTTGTTTTTCTAAGTGAAAATCATTTAAATCTGGTTCTTAGTACTTAATTTGTCAATTTTAGGCTCTCTACAAAGAAATATTTCAAATTCAACAACTTTGGAGCTAAACAACACATTTAAGGACAAATCAGAAAAGCAAACAACCACCCAAACACCCCGTTTGGAGGGGTGTTTAGAATCAGGAAGCCCAGGATTTGACCAATAGCCGCAACAGCTGAGCAAACAGCCCTGTTTGCAAGGATGTTTACTCCAGTTTTGAGGACAGCAGGCGCAACAGGCAAGCAAATGGGGCCGTTTGTACACTCGTTTATAGCAGCGAATTCTTCTCTATGTTATTTTTCTTTTCTTTCTGTCTTGGGCCCATTTTTATATGCTGGAGAGGAGAGAAAGTTAGTTACACATTTTGAGAAAGAATTACATACAACTTTTTCTTCTGTTTTTGAGAGAGAATTTTCACAAAAAAACAAGTTACGAAGGATTCAAGTAGAGATTTATCCAGATTCGAAGATCTAATTTCTTGATTTGAACTTCATTTTTACAGGTTGTATTCATGACTTTGTTTTCTTATAGTGCAATCCAATTGTTTTTTATCATCTCAAAGGAGGAGTAAATTGTAGATCTAGATCGAGTTCGGATTTTAATTTTATCATGTGTTGAGGATCCGATCTTAATAATTTCCTGTTGATGTTTTTATATTTTAATTACATGTTCTTCATTGTTTTTCTTCGACTTATACATCCGGAGTACAAGTTTATATCTGATTTCATTTTAGTTGATTGAGAAATCACTTTTATGAGTAGATCTATGCAATTAGATGAGATTTAATTGTGATCCTAGAGATAGGTTGCAAGAATCTTCCATGTTCCTTTGTTTTCTTGATTTTGTGAACTTCATGCATTTTTAGATTGAAATTAATTAAGGAGAGATCCTAATTAATCGATCTAAGATTAGATAAGTTGATACATCCAAGAGGATTATTGACTTGTACAAGAAACTCAATGGTATAAAAAATCAATTAGGTTTATTTTTAGTATTCTATGATTTACATGATGAAGTTAATTGAAGAACAAGATCTAGATCGCTTTAGTACTTGATTTCTAAATCTCACTTGTGCTCCACTGCTTGTGTTTCCTATTTCAATGCAATTTATAGTTCTAATAGTAGTAGTTAGTATTAATCAATCTTTTACTCAACATTCTTGCTAAATAGTAGAGTTAAAGTGATTGCTAGTACTTATTCTTCCTCGTGGACGACCTCGATCTAAACACTATATTACGATTCGATAGGTTCGCTGCCTATTGTCCTTCATAGTATTTTGAGAAAGAGTTTTACAAATTTTAAACTACGATTGGCAAGGATTATTGTCCAACCAACCGCAGTATTCGTTAATTTGCTAACCGGGGATGGAGGGCGCAAGTCCATCCACATATGATTTCCGGATAGTCATATGTTTGTTGAACTCACGTGTTTGGTGCATTCACTTGCTTGATTAATCACTTGCTTGAATTGTTGTGACATGAATGTTATTGTGGAAGATTTCACTCACTAAGCTAGTTAGCTTACGTCCCTACAGTTTCCTTTTGCAGCTACCTAATTTATGGCTTAGGCAGCGTGGCCCGACTGGGCAGGTACAGAAGCTAGGAGTTTCCCCTAGAAGTTGAAAATTTTGTTTAGACTTCCATAGGAAACTTCTAAGACTTGGATGATTGTATAAGGCCATTAAATATTCTTTTGCGGGGGAATGCCCCTTAGTATATGTAATGTTTATTATGTTTCATGAGTTATATCCTACTGCTAATGTATGCCAAGTTAAGCTTTTATCTCCATTCGGACTTGTATTCTATTGTCATAAAGGTACGGTTTACATCCATACGAGATCCTCGAAAGACTGAGGCGGCAATTCGGGAATCTTGTATGGCATATGGCGAGCTGTTACGTATAGGGTACCCTATAGGCGTGACAGTTTAAGTTGGTATCAGAGCACTAGGTTATTAAGCATGACAATAGAACTTAAAACTGAACCTAGAATTAAGCAACTAGGCTAATTTGGAGTTAAAGCTAGGCGAATTAGTAATTTTCTTGTTGTAGGTTTCCTTGGTTGAAACTCGCGAAAGGGCTAGGAATTTCTCTAAAAGCACTAACAAAACCATGGTGGAATATCGGTTAAGATCAAGGGTGTTGTGTGAAGACTTTGCGCTAGCATAACGACCATAAGCCCTTCATTTGAAATGAAAAATACACATTTTGAAGTTGAAAAATAGCTTTTCTAAATATGGTTCATTTTTCATCTAAATTTTCAAAAATGATTTTTGTTGAAAATAAAATAGATCTTGAGTTTTCTAAAACTTTCCTACTATCATCATGCTACTACAAGTTGTTTATGATATAGAACAAAAGTCTAATACATTTATGAACTCAAAATACTAGATCTAGTTTACTATACTAGTTGTAGATGCATGAACACCATGATGGACATGTGGATGATGAACATATGCATAAATCATAAGCAATAACAAAAATAATAACTCAAATAACAAGATCTAAGGCAATAATGAAAATCAAAGCTACAAAAAGTTAGATCTACAAAATATAACTACTTTTAACAAGAAAATAATAATGATACAAGATAATAATCATGGAGAAGAGAAGTGTTTCATTTTTGGCATCATCATCCTTAGCTTTTAAGCTTATGGAAGGTCATTTGATGCATGAAACTCTCATTATACTTTACCTATATCACCTATAGAAGCTTTAAGAAGAAAGTTTACTTAAAAATCTTCAAAAAATAGTGTGGGAGCTCATGGAAGAAATAAGGGTAGCTTGTGTTCTTGTAAGAACAATAGCAAAATGAAGAAAGAAAGAGATGAAAAAGAGAGAGGAATGGTAAGGGAAAAAAGGAGTAAATGAAAGAGAGAGAGAGAGGAGTGCATTTAATTGAAAGAAAGAAAAAAAAATAAATAAAACAAGGGCAGAATTTTTGGGAGAGGCTCACGTGAATTTGAGTAAGAGAGAGAGAGAGGTTACATTGCCTTGTAACTTGAAATTTGAAAATGTAACTTGCATCATTTAATGTGCTAACTAAATGAGGCTTTAAATCATTAAATAAATAATTAAAATAAAAGAAAAGAGGCTATTAATAGGGGTGTGGTCAGCTACCATTGTGGGGAAATGGGGTGTGAAATGAGTGAAAGAAAACTTGATTAATGTGTAGAAGTGACAAATGAAGTGTACTTAAAATATGGGTTGAAAAAGTACTTTTTATTGGGAAAATATATAAAGTAAATTAAGAAAAATATTTCTAAAGGAGTAGCAGAATTTTCATAGATAAAATTAAATAATTAATTGAATTATTTTAGTATTTCAACAAATATGTTACTGGTATGATCAAAATACGCGAATATGGGTTATAAATGATATTTTTATAACCCAAAAAATTCTAAAAAAATTATTTTATCAAAATAAAAATATTTTCCAATTATTAAATTAAATTATTTTATTTTTAGTATCGGGTCTTAAACAGAATCTGATCCTGTAAAGACCCGAAACGAACTAAATTTTGAAAAAACAAAATTTTCTATAATATATAAAATATTTATCTAAAAATATAAGGGTTTATAAGAATAATAAATCGTGTAATGAAATAGAAGTGAATAGTGCAAAAGACCAATTAATTTACCGGTAGTAATGAAAATACGATAAAAGATTATAACTGTAACTTTTATAACCCGAAAAATTATATAACTGATATATTTGGAAATCTTATGAAATTACGAGTCTAACGGTACTAATGGTATATTTTTGATATCTCGAACCTCGAGACACGCTTTTCGAAGTCTATCCGAACGGGTTCGAAATAGATTAAAAATTTATCAATCTGATATTTCAAAGTAAACTTCTATTACTACGAGCTATTCTACACATTTAAACTACACCTCGACCTCTAGGGTTAAGGGCGCTAGATTGCCAGACTTAAACTACTGTATTCCACTTAGGGTTTCCGGGCAATTTTCTGGTTTAGATCTTTGCCAATTTGGAAACTGATATTTTATGTTTATACAACATATTTGATTTGAGAAATTTATTTTAAATTTGATTTTTATAAGTATTTAATATCTCTCGACGTTTTCGGAATTCTTTGAATTGAGTTTTATTTACGAAGGTTAATCGTTATTTACTTTTTAATAAATTGTTTTTTTTTTGGGCTTTATATTACCCGATTTTATAAGTTGGAGTTACGTATGAAATTTTTCGTACGTAGTGGTTTTGAATTTGAAGACTATTGAGTTCTTATTTTATTTTTAAGGATTTTCATTTTCTCAAGATTAAGAAGTTTCTGAATTCGTTCGTGATTTAGGACTAATCAAAGTTCAGTTTTAATTTGGAGTGATTTTTAGGGTTTATTTTCGAAGTTCATCTTGGAATTATTTACTGAAATTTTCTGGGGCTTACGGTGAGAGTTTCATGCATCAAATGACCTTCCATAAGCTTAAAAGCTAAGGATGATGATGCCAAAAATGAAATACTCCTCTTCTCCATTATTATTATTATCTTGTATTATTATTATTTTCTTGTTAAAAGTAGTTATATTTTATAGATCTAACTTTTTGTAGCTTTGATTTTCGTTTATGCCTTAGATCTTGTTATTTGAGTTATTATTTTTGTTATTGCTTATGATTTATGCATATATTCATCATCCACATGTCCATCATAGTGTTCATGTATCTATATCTAGTATAGTAAACTAGATCTAGTGTTTTGAGTTCATAAATGCATTAAAGTTTTGTTTTATGTTCATAAACAACTTGTAGTAGCATGATGATAGTAGGAAAGTTTTAGAAAGCTCAAGATCTATTTTATTTTTAACAAAAATCATTTTTGAAAATTCGGATGAAAAAGGAACCATATTTAGAAAAGTTATTTTTCAACTTCAAAATGTGTATTTTTCATTTAAAATGAAGGGCTTAGGGAATAGATAACATGAATGAATGATTTTGATGAGTAAAGTTTAGATCTATGAGTTTATAGTTTACTACTATGGATTTCTTTTAGATTTATGTTCATATTAAGAGTAGATCTTGGTTTTGAACTCAAACAAAAATAGTGAAATTCGTATTTTGGCAAGACCCCTATTTAAAAACCACTTTCCAAGTGTCAAAATGAAATTTTTACTTGAGATAATGAAGGCTTAATGTATGTATATCATCAAGACTTCTTTTTACAAGAATCAAAGGTGATTTTCAAAAGTTATTTTCAAAATAAAAATCTCATTTTTGGATTTTAGCCAAGGCATATTTGGAAAACATGTTTTCCAACTTAAAAATGAAGTTTTTATTCAAGATATGAAAGGCTCTTAAGATAGGATATGTAAGGAATGGATTTTCATAAGTTTAGATAGATTTTATCAAAAGATATGTCCAAAAATTTTTTTTTGTAAATCCGGATCTCAACAAAGACCAATTTTAAAAACCTATTTTTCAACTTCAAAACAAGATTTTTATTAAGGAAATGGAAGCCTTAAGGGGTAGGTTTGATTAGGAAATGGTTTTTGAAAGACTAAATGAGTTTTACAAAGAAAACAAACTCAAATGAATTTCTCAAAATTCGGATTTGAAAATAGCCATTAGTTAAACATCTATTTCCAAATGCCAAAATGATAATTTTTATAGGAAAATGGAAGTCCTAGGAAATATATGTAATAAGGACCAAATTTTGACAAGTATAAGAGAGATTTATCAAAATATAATCTTAGAATAACAAATGGTTTCCAAGAATAGGTTAAACAATGTTCTCATTCTTTAAAATTTTGTAAAATTTGTACTTAGGCAAACCACCTATGTAAACAACTATTTTCTAACCCCAAAATGAAGGTTTTTGTTGAAATAATGAAGGTGATGGTTATATAGGTCATCAATGTTGAATTTTGCTAAAAGAAAACATGATTTTGCAAGAAGAAAAACTATTTTTCTTAAGTGTAGTAAAATTCAAAGTTTTGCAAAGTAAAGGTTTTCAAAAAGAATTCTTGGCACTATATGTATACATATATGTAAAATACAGAAATAAAAAAGAAAATATAATGAATTATGAATCATGAGATGATATAGGGTGAGATTAAGGTCAAAACAAGTGAATTATAAAAGTTTAAGTTTGGTTGTAGGATAAATATTAAAGTTCGGATTTCTACAATTTTTGACAGATTGTACGCCGCCGGCGTAGAGACGACGTAGGATGGGAATAGTTGCATTTTTCTTAATGCTAGGAGGAACACCGCCGGTGTTCACTAGGGTTTCTCTCAACACTGGCAGGGAACGCCACCGGCATAGGGCTTGGATTTGCCGGCATATGTAATAGAATCGAAGTTCTGGGAATTCAAAGCCTCGATGAATGCTGCTAGCGCTCATGTAAATTTTGCCAGCGTAGGGTGTACGCCGGCAAGATCTACACGTACACCGCCGACGTTGGGCCGGCGTATGACCAAATTTCTATAAATACGAGACGCAAAAAACAATTTCGATAGATTTTCTGTTATCATTTTCTTTCTTCTGCATCAAAGAGAGTTTTGGAGTGTTCTTAGAGATCCAGGCTTAGAGAATCATCCGGAGGGTGTTTTCGATCCAAAGTAAGTAATTTTAATCTTCTCTTATGGATTAAATATGAGATTGTATAAGTTTTCTTAGGGTTGGGTTGGATTTTGCATGAAGGTTCTTGTGAGGAAACCCTAGCACGTGTGAGATATGTGAATTGGTGAATGCAAGTCGGGTTTTAGCGATTCAAAATAGTAAGTTTATCTCCTCTATGATGGATTCAAACAAAATATGGGTTAAACAATCCTCATATGTTCTTATTGTTATGCATATTAGGGTTTTGGGTGAAATAATTGGTGTTCGTGGAGTTTGATCGGAATAGACGGTGCAGATAACGGAGATTTCTTTTCACGTTAGGGTGTTTGGATAATTCATATTTGTTAGGGTATTTTGATAATGCGATCATATCTGTTGATGTATGTATATATGTGTTGTAACAGGAAATTTGGAGTTTATGGAATTATTGTTGGTGTGGATATAGGAGTTTATGGAGTTCGGGTTGTCTTGGTTGTTGTTGGTATCAGATTATGAGGATTTGATTTATATTCCTGAAATTTAGAAAGGTACAACCAATCCTTGCTTGCTGTTTTTGTCTGTAAGTTTAGTATTGATTGAATGCTTGTAGGAATAGAATTTTTTAATAAACTTAATAGTTATTCAGGTTAATAGTTGTATGATTGATTGTGCTTGGCTTTGACTAGTAAAGACCTGGCAGACAGTGATACTGGTGAGGTACCCTGATGATCTTGGTGTGAGGTTGTCCCTAGTGGACTCGTGCCTTGATATGATTCCGGTAGAATTAGGTGTTCTGAATTTGGGTTATTTGGAGAGTACCCACTCATCCATAGATGTATATGATTATTATTTTCAAAAAGTTATTTGATTTTTAATGGAGTCAGAGTAACTCCGAGTTTAGGATTAGTGTATGCCTAATACTGGACTGTGTTGTTTTGTTGGCTTAAGAAAGATGATAATATGATTGTTTGCATTAGTTTAAGTTGCATGAATTATATGCCTTTAGTATGTGCATATGCATTTGTTTTTGGATTGGAGTTATCGTACTGGGCATCGCCACTCATTCTTTTAAATTTCAGGTACAGGTGAAGAAGATATAGTGTATGATCTATCCGGTTATGAATTATTCTTTGATAGCGGGGATGGCGATAGTGGACCTAACTACCCAGCCGAGAGTTAGGCTTCATATACCAAGTTTCTAAGAAAAGACATGTTCTGTTCATAGGTTTTGAGTTTGAAGTTTTTGTAGGTTTTAAATGAAGATATTTGAATGCAAACAGTTTTTAGTTTATGTAGAATTTGTTGACTATGATGTCAACTTGGATTTTATGCACGAACCAGGAGTTTATGTTTTATGAAATATGAGTTTTTATTTTTAACAGGTTTGGTATCCTATGAGTTACCCTATGAGTGTTTACAGGTGATGATTGTATTAATTTGTGCATAATAGAGCCTTTGCGTATCCTGTATAAGAGGGGATACGTGGCGAGTTGTGATGCCTTATTTTAGGGCGTTACAACTTATTTGGTATCAGAGCTATAGGTTTTGAATCATATAGATTTAAGTTTTGATTCCTTAGGACGATGAGATTTGAGGAGTGGGGTAGAATAATGGGTTTGTTGTTTAGTTAAGTTTGATGTTGTCTTATGGATCTATGTTTTGATCTTGAGTTGGATACCCTTATTCTAATTTCGTGGTGTTTTGTTGTGTTAGAATGCCTCCAAGAAGAAGAATTCCTGAGGAGAATGAAAATTTGGGGCAACAGTAGGATGAGCAGCAGGCTTAGAATCAAGACTTGCCACCGCCTCCACCTATTGGACAGCAAGTTCTAGTCGATGTTGCACAGCTTATGCAAGCTGTGAATGCCTTGTTAGGAGTGGTTGGTCAACAACAGCAAGATATGAGGAGGGACATGCAGATGGTCCAAGAAAACGCCGAAGCTTGGAGACAGGAGACACAAAGGTTAAATGGGAATGGAGGAAATAGAGCTGGGCATGCAGATGTGCTTAGTCTGAACAAATTCGTGGACCTAGTGCATAAGTTTGAGCCAGTACCAGGTAACCTCTCGAAGCACAGTTGTGGATGGAAGAGGTTGAGAAGACATTTGCTGCTTTAGATATCCCAAATAACAAGAAAGTGGAATATGTCTCCTATTTGTTGACTGGGTGATAAACCAAAATTATTCCTATTTTATGAATGCCAAATTGGACTTTTATTGATCATTTTATTGAGAAATATTATGAATTTGGCACTTAAAAATAGTAATTTATGTTTTCAGGCCTTTAAAGGAGTTTATTTTATGAAAAGAAAGCAAAACGGGTCAAAAATGCAAAGTTTGGATCAAAAGTGGTTAACACAACAAAGACAAGCCATGTCTATCAACCATGTCAAGGAAAAGAAGAATCGAGTCCTAAATCTCATGTTTTGGAAGGACAAGCTCAGTGACATGACTTGTCACAAAGCATGTCAAACTGGAAATTTTATCTTGCAAAGACACGACCAAGACATGGCTTGTCGCTTGGCGATGTCGTTTTGAAAATTTAAAACAGGAAGTTACACAACTCAGGGACAAGCCATGTCCCAAGTCGTGTCAGTGAAGAAAAGAGACCACAGCAAAAGACACGACTCTAGGACAAGCCGTGTCCCCAGTCATGTCAATTTCCACAATGAAGAAAACAGCCAGACATGCTTAAGTGACACGACCTGTCCCCAAACCTATCGATTTGACAGTCTGTTACTTTTTGAGAAACGACTTTTTTAATGAATAGTAACCCCCTATTTATTAAAGAAACGTCTATTGGACATTAAAGGGGTGTTACTTTGAAAAGCCAAAAGACCCATAACTCCCGTAACTTCCCATTTCCTTCATAGTGAGCATTCAATTCCATTTGTGTGAAATCCATTATAAATTGAAGATGGAGGAAGAATCAAGAAAAGCAAGAGAGAGCACATATAGAGTTCATATCCAAGTTCTTCAGAATTCCAACAACAAGTCAAGATTATCATGGATTGAAGATCCGAAATTTTTGAGCTTTATTTTTTTCGGGTAGTATCATGATTTCAATTTTCTGTTTTGAATTTGATGTATTATCTTTAGACACTATGGAAGAGTGAAATTACAGATCTAGATGTTTTTGAACTCCATGTTTATCATGTGATGAGGCTTTGAGCCTAATGAAAGATTGAAGTTCTTTTGTTCAATTGCATGTTTTTAACCGTTTCTTAAGTTTGTATGTCCGGAAATACAGATTTATGTGTGATTTTCATTTAAGTTAATTGAAAGATTACTTTTATGAATTGATTTGTGCAATTGAAGAGATTTGTTTGTAATTCTAGACATAGAATGGCAAGAATCTTCTATTATTTTTATGAGTCCATGTTATTAATGCAAATTTGGGTTGCTATTGATTGAGGAGACATCCTAATTGATTAACCTAGGTTTAGATAATTTGTTAGATTCGAAAGAATTGACATTTTGCTTAAGGAACTCTATAGCTTAAGAACTAAATCTTAAATATCTAGTATGAGTTGCCAAGGATTCATATGATAAATTGGAGGTAAGACAAAATCTGGATCATTTGTTCTTATTGAATCTTGCTTGTTTGTTATTGGATCTGTGTTAATATTGTTCAAAGTAAATTAGATAAAATAGTAAATCATCAAAATTGTCGGTTACATAGTAGAGAAATGGTAATACAAGTATTTGATATCCAGATCCTAGAGGACGACACCCGTATTAATTCTATTCTGCAATTGATAGGTACACTGCCTATTGCCTTTATAGTGAATTAAGAACGGGCCTTTATAAATTTAAAACTATGTTTGAAGGCAATTATCACTGGGAGAGCCAACAACTGGTGGTTGAGCACTAGAAGACACATGACTGGTACAATTACATGGCAAATGTTTCAACAGGTCTTCTACAGAGAATTCTTTCCTGTCAGTGTTAAGCAAAGAATGCTTCAAGAGTATTACACTCTGCTGCAAGGAAAATTGACAGTGGAAGAATATGAGTCAGAATTGCACAAGTTGATGAGATTTCTACCTGACGCTCTAAAAGAGAGTGAAGAGGCCAAGGTTAGTAGACTCATCATTGGACTAGAACCTGAGATCCAGTATCAGGTGAATTTGATGGATTTGAGTAACTACTCAGCTGTGGTGAACAAAGCCAAGGTAGTGGAGCAAGGTTTGAGTAGGATTAGAAGCCGTGAGCCACAGATGAGTCAGGTATTTTGAGCAAGAGACCAGCAGCTAGTGTACTTACGCAAGATAGAGGCAAAAGACCTGTCACACAGAATTTCAGGCCAGTAGTGCAAAATACAGATAGAAGATGCACGAGATGCCTTGGACCACATGATGTAAAGGATTGCAAGTGCGTAGAAAATGCTTGCTTTTGTTGTGGTAAGCTGGGACACAAGAGTAACACCTGCACAGACAAAGTTATTCCATAGTTTTTCTGCTTTAAGTGTGGGCAGAGGGGACATAGAGCTGTGGATTGTAAAGGAGGGCAGTATGGCAGAGTTTATTCTAGCCAAGGGCAGCGAGCACCGGCAAAGGTTTACGCTTTACAACGTTGTGAGACTTCTAGTGTTGACACTATCTCGGGTATGTTTCCTATACTCTTGCATAGTACATATGTGTTGTTTGATACTGGTGCCAGTTTCTCTTGCGTTTCTGAATCTTTTATGTCTGTTTGTGGTATATCTGCTGAGTTTATGCCTAGATGTGTATCTATTAGTACTCTTTTGGGAAGTGAGTATGTATTGAATAGAACCTGTAAGAATGTGGATATTGAGATAGAAGGTAGGCATCTACCTACAGATTTGGTGGTGTTGGATATGTTGGATTTTGATGTGATTTTGGGTGTAGACTGGTTGGCCAAGTACCATGTGGTGATTGATTGCTATAATCTAGTAGTAGAGTTTAGTTTGCCCAATGGTGATCATTTTGTTCATAAGTTAGTAGTGCAAAGACCTCCAGTTTTACCTACTTATGAATTGTGAGGAGGATCAGTTTTGGCTGCTATGGTGAAAGAAAATAAAAAGGAAATAGTGTTGTCGGATGTTCCAATTGTATGTGAGTATCCAGAAGTTTTTCCAGAAGATCTGCTTGGATTACCACTAAAGAGGGAAGTGGAGTTTGGTAATGACTTGATACCCGGTACTGTACCGAAATCGAAAGCTCCTTATCGAATGGCTCCTACAGAACTTGCTGAGCTTAAAGTGCAGTTGGATGAATTGTTGAAGAAGAAGTTCATCAGACCAAGTGTCACGCCCCATAGGGGTATCCTAAACGTAACAGTCTGCCACATACTATAAAGACTCTTGAATTCCCATTCGAGCCCTTCGGGAGTCTTATATAGATGTAAAGCGTTCCTTTACAATAATAGGATACTCGGTTCAAATGGAGTTAAGAAGTTTAACGTGGCATTCATGAGCCATAGATAATAAATCAAAACACATAATCATATAGGTTACAAAATCTAAGGGGCATTCCCCCGCAAAATAATATCAAGTCCATTACAGTCATCCAGAGTCCTTTAGTTTCCAACGGAAGTCTAAACAAAAGCGAAGTAAACTTCTATGGTAAACTCCTATCTCCGGTACCTGAGCTGTGGCTTGCCTCGGCCTAAGCCAAATGAACTCCTGCTGCAACAAATAAGAGCTATGGGGGCATAAGCTAACTAGCTTAGTGAGTAAGAACTTCCAAATCACAATTTATACAATTCATTCAAACAAGTGATTATTCACGTAAGTGTATGCATCAGACAAATGAGTTCAACAAACATATGACCAACCGAAAATCATGTAGATGGACTTGCGCCCTCCATCCTGGGTTAGCAGATTAATGAATCCTGTGGTACGACACCGTTTAAGCTCACGGTCAACTGAACATTAATTCGTTTTATGGATCATGATTAATCAACATATTCGTTTTATGGATCACGAAAAACCAACCAATGCTAATGCTCCATCCCCATCATGATATGAATGAGTCCAATTATAATTGAAGTCAAATATAATTTAATTCGATTCTTTTAGGTGGCCAACAATTATTCGCAGACAATCAATATAAAATGCTAGCTAACCAATCAATAGCTTAACACCCGGTTTCGATAATTCTTAATTTCCATTTCACACATCAACAACAGACAAATACATAACTCCCATATACCCCATCATATATATCCATTTTTATCTTTGCCTACATCACTAGTGCCACTAACATTACAATCACAAACATTAATTGAGAGTGGAAGTAGTACTCACTCGGCCATTGGACGCCGGTCTTTCAATAATAATATTCTGGAGGTAGGGTGTCGTCTTGCTCGGGATCACCTACCAATCAAGAATAATCCTAATGAGATTCTCATCATTCAACTAATCCAAGCTATGCATCTAAACTAAATGAATTCGGAATTCTCGCTATTTGCGGAAGCTCCGACTTAAAATGGCCATAACTTAGTCATTTTAACTCGGAATTTCGCAAATTTTATATCAATCTCTACCTACTTCAAAAGATATATCTATTTCTAATATTATTTTCAAGTTTTGAAAACATTAGGGTCACAGAAAAGTGGGATCAGTTCTGTTCTGTCACTTTCTCAATTCCGAAAAATTGTTTCGCTTTTGATAAAAATGTTCCTAGTTGATGATTCATGTATAGATGGTATATGAATGAATTCCTAATATGAATGTCATGTAATGAACTCAATATATGCATGTTCTTGATGATTTTTTTTTGATGATGAACTCTTATGAACTCCTAATTAGCATAAAACTCCATAAAGGTTATTTCTAAAAAGTTATCATTTCCAACTTTACATTCCCTAGTGTTTTTATGATTTTATTCTTGAAGTTTACTTGTTATCTAAATAAAAATGAGTTCTCAACATCCATATTAATCATAACCTTCATTTATGCATGAAAATCCACATTTTTCATTGAGTAAATATGTTCTTGAACAAGCAACCTATAAAAATCCGAATTTTGAAATTTTTTTTTCTTGCATTTCCCTTATGAGAAAACTTGTTTAATGCATCAAAAAATGAAGCTCCAATATATCTATCATCTAAAGACTTCATTTAACTCATAAAACATCCCATTTAAACTTAAATACTAGGTGTTCATGTAGGCATGATTCCAAATTACGAATTTAACTATCAATCCATATATCAATATTTTTCATTCTAACTCCACTACTTGTTTTACATTTTTATCATGCCGAAACTCATCTAAACTCATGAAAATCATTCCTTAAGGGCATCTATTACATATACCCTCCACTTTTTATGAAAAATATGAGTTTTAAAGTGGTTTTGGTGGTCTTTAAGGTAGGGTTCTAAATCCATCCGAATTTCCAACAAACCATTTCTAACAAAACCTTTTTCTTTTTCAATCTTCTTGCCTTCTATACATGGAGATCTACTATCTAACATATCTATCCATAAGCAAGGCTATATTTTTTATGATCATTCATGCATGAAAATTAAAATAACCATATGATCATGAATGCAGATGAAGATATAAAAGTCTAAACACTAGATCTACTAATATAATGCATGAATCATAAACTTCATGGCATGAACATCAATATATATGCAAGATCTCTATTTTACATGCATGAACAAGAGGATATCTTAACAAAAACTCATTTAAACACTAGATCCATGTCTTGTGATGGCTTGATATTCTTGTTCAAGTGTTTTCATGTCCCTAGCATATGCTCATTGGGATTGAATGAGAAAACACACAAGAAATAGCTTTGCCATTACAAGATTTAGGAAGAACAAAGCCTAAAATCACATACCAAAGGGGTTTTGGAGTAGAAAAGAAGAAGATTTGAGCTTGAGTGTGTGAGGGAGAGAGGGAGGGGCTCACGGCATCAAAGGGAGGAGGAAGGAGAGAGTTTTTCACTTTGGTAAAAATTTGAAACAAGTGAAATGAAGAGAGAGAATGAACATTTAGTTTATATATTTGATGGTTTAGGGTTTTAGTTAATAAAATAAATGAAGAAAAGGAAAAAATAAGGGGGAAAAGAAGGGGAGGGGCGCGGCCAAAAGGGTGGGGGGGGGAGGGGGAGAGAGTGTGTGTGAGAGAAATTTTGATTTTGTAATTTAAGTAATTAAAATGTCATAAATGTAATAATTGTAATAATATTTAAGAGACAAAAATCCTTGGGAAAGAAAATTGAAATGAGTAGTTGTAAGGATGTAAGGATAGGGTATGGGTAGTGTGTAGTGTAGGTTGTACTTGTGAATAGTAGACAAGACATCTACTTTACCGGTTGTAACTAAAACACGGGAAAAGGCTATAACTGTCATTTTTATGGCCCGAAAAATTATAAAATTGATATTTTTGGAATCCTTATAAAATTACGGTTCTAATGAATATTTTGGAATATTTTTCTGAGTTCGGAGTCCCGGGGCACGTTTTTCCGTAATTGGGCTCGGGAAGGCCCGAAATTGAAAAATTTCCGAATTTAAAACTTTCAAAGGTCTAAAATATACTTTAGAACAATAATCCATATTCATTTACTTTATAAAACTTATTTTGTCATGAAACCGAAGTAAAGCCGGATTTAGGGTTTCTAAGCTCCTCTCACTAAACTTAAACTGAACCGGATTAGGGTTTCGCTTTTCAACTCCCGGGGTTTTCTTAGCTACTGAGAATACCGGGGTTTACACCAAGTGTTTCACCTTGGGGAGCTCCAGTTCTATTTGTCATGAAGAAAGATGGTAGTATGAGACTATGCATTGATTACAGAGAATTGAACCAGGTGATAGTGAAGAACAAGTATCCTTTCCCACGAATTGGTGATCTGTTTGATCAGTTGGTAGGAGCTTCAGTATTCTCAAAGATAGACTTGAGATCTGGATATCATCAGTTGAGAGTGAAAGCCGAAGATATTCAGAAGACAGCTTTCAGGACAAGGTATGGACATTATGAATTTGTTGTCATGCCTTTTGGATTCACTAATGCACCAGCAGTATTTATGGATTTGATGAACATAGTCTTCAGGGAGTATCTTGATATATTCGTGGTAGTCTTTATTGATGACGTATTGGTGTATTCAAGGACTAAACAGGAACACAAAGAACATTTGAGATTAGTTCTGAACAGATTGAAGGAAGAGAAGTTATATGCGAAGTTTTCAAAATGTGAGTTATGGTTAAAACAGGTATCTTTCTTAGGACATATTGTTGATGGTAGTGGGATATCAGTGGATCCCGAGAAAGTCAAAGCAGTTGTTGAATGGCCAAGACCCAAGACTGTGATGGAAATAAGAAGTTTTCTGGGAATGGCAGGATATTATAGAAGATTTGTGGAAGATTTTTCTAAGATTGCCAGTCCTTTGACCCGATTGACACAGAAGGGAGTGAAGTATGAATGGAGTGAGAACTGTGAAGCTAGCTTTTAGTTGTTGAAGAATAAGTTAGTATCTACTCCAGTGCTAGCCTTACCTGTGAGTGGTGAGGAGTATGCGATATATAGTGACACCTCTATACAAGGTTTAGGATGTGTGTTGATGCAGAGAGGTAGGGTTATAGCATATGCTTCCAGACAGTTAAAGCCCTATGAGAGGAATTATCCTACTCATGATCTGGAACTAGTAGCAGTTGTGCATGCTTTGAAGCTGTAGAGACATTACCTATATGGGGAAGGATGTAAAGTGTATACGGATCATAAAAGTTTAAAGTACATCTTTACCCAGAAAGAGTTGAATATGAGACAGAGAAGATGGTTGGAACTGATAAAGGATTTTGATGTTGATATTTAGTATCATCCCGGAAAGGCGAACGTAGTAGCTGACGCCTTGAGCAGAAAGAGAATAGAGAATCTTGCAGCTTTGATCACGACGGAACGTCATCTCATTGATGATATGAGGAAGCTTGAACTAGAAATAGTCACAAGACAGGTAAGTGAAAGATTGGCTAATATGAGAATTCAACCTACTCTTGTGGATAGAATCAAGACAGCTCAGATAGATGATTAGAGTATCTTGGATATAAAGAGGAAAATGGAGATGGGTCGAGCACTAGAATTTTATGTAGATGATGAAGGTATCCTTAGGTACAAAGGGAGATTGTGTGTGCTAGTGCAAGGAAAACTTAAGCAGGAATTGTTGAAGGAAGCACACTACTCTGGTTATTCCATTCATCTTGGAGGGAACAAGATGTATCAAGATTTGAAAATGCTATACTGGTGGAACAATATGAAGAAGGAGATAGCTGAATGTGTATCTAAGTGCCATACGTGTCAGATGATTAATATTGAGCATAGAAAACCGACAGGTGAGTTGAAGCCTTTGCCAATACCACAGTGGAAGTGGGAACATATCACTATGGATTTTGTTTCTGCTTTACCCAAGACAAGAGATAAGTTTGATTCAATTTGGGTCATTGTGGATCGTCTCACAAAAGTAGCTCACTTTATACCTATTAAGACTGGTTATAAGTTAGAGCGTTTGGCACAATTGTATATCAAAGAGATTATGAGATTGCACGGAATACTAGTAACAATCGTATCAGATAGGGATACTAGATTCGTTGGGAGATTCTGGGAAAGTTTGCATCAAGCTTTGGGAACCAAGGTTGTGTTTAGTACTGCTTATCATCTTCAGACTGATGGGCAATCTGAGAGGACTATACAGACTTTAGAAGATATGTTGAGAGCATGCGTTTTGGATTTCAAAGGAAGTTGGGATGAGCATTTTCCGTTAGTGGAATTTGCTTACAACAACAGCTATTAAGCGTTGATTGGCATGCCTCCACACGAAGCGCTTTATGGTAGAAAGTGTAGATCACCTATTCATTGGGATGAAGTGGGTGAAAGACAATTGCTGGGATTGGAGTTAGTCCAAGATGCAGTTGACAAGGTTAGTTTGATCAGGCAAAGATTACAAGTTGCTCAGAGTAGACAAAAGAGTTATGCGGATAAATGAAGAAGACCCTTGGAATTTCAGGTAGGCGAACACATTTTGCTAAAGATTTCACCAATAAAAGGAGTTGTCAGGTTTGGCTTAAAAGGGAAGTTGAATCTTCGATATGTGGGACCATATGAGATTCTTGAAAGGATAGGCGACATGGCTTATAGATTAGCTTTACCGCCTGATTTGGAGGGAGTGCATAATGTGTTCCACGTATCCATGCTCAGAAAGAGATGCGAAAGAGATTGTAGCACTTGAACCATTGGAAATGCAGCCCAACCTTACGACGATCGAAAAGCCGATCAGAATTGTGGATTCTAAGGAGAAGATTCTAAGAACAAGGTGATCAAATATGTGAGAGTACAGTGGATTAATCAAACTGAACGTGAAGCTACCTGGGAGCTAGAAGAAGATATGAGGACAAAATATCCAGAGTTGTTTCATTAATCCAGGTAACTTTCGAGGACGAAAGTTCTTTTTAGGAGAGGAGAGATGTAAAATACAGAAATAAAGATGAAAATATAATGAATTATGAATAATGAGATGATATAGGATGAGTTTAAGGTCAAAACAAGTAAATTGTAAAAGTTTAACTTTGGTTGCAGGATAAATATTAAAGTTCGGATTTCTGCAATTTTTGACAGATTGTACGCCGCCTCCTGGAGAATCTACACCGCCGGCGTAGAGATGGCGCAGGATGGGAACAGTAGCATTTTTCTTAACACTGGGAGGAACACTGCCGGTGTTCACTAGGGTTTCTCTCAAAATCGGCAGGGAACGCCACCGATGTAGGGCTTGGATTTGCCGGTGTATGTAATAGAATCGAAGTTCTAGGAATTCAAAGCCCCGATGAGCGCTGTCAGCGCTCGTGTAAATTTTGCCAGCGTACGGTGTATGCCGGCAAGATCTACACGTACGCCAATGACCAAATTTCTATAAATACGAGACGCGAAAAACAGTTTCGACAGATTTTCTTTTATCATTTTCTTTTTGCGTCAAAGAGAGTTTTGGAGTGTTATTAGAGATTCAGACTTGGAGAATCATCAGGAGGGTGTTTTCGATCCAAAGTAAGTAATTTTAATCTTCTCTTATGGACTAAATATGAGATTATATAAGTTTTCTTAGGGTTAGGTTGGATTTTGCATGAAGGTTTTTGTGAGAAAACCCTAGCACGTGTGAGATATGTGAATTGGTGAATGCAAGTCGGGTTTTAGCGATTTAAAATAGTAAGTTTATCTCCTCTATGATGGATTCAAACAAAATACGGGTTAAACAATCCTCATACGTTCTTATTGTTGTGCATATTAGGGTTTTGGGTGAAATAATTGGTGTTCGTGGAGTTTGATCGGAATAGACCGTGCAGATAACGGAGATTCCTTTTCAGGTTAGGGTTTTTAGATAATTCATATTTGTTAGGGTATTTTGATAATGCGATCATGTCTATTGATGTATGTATATATGTGTTGTAACAGGACATTTGGAGTTTGTGGAATTATTGTTGGTGTGGATATAGGAGTTTGTGGAGTTCGGGTTGTCTTGGTTGTTGTTGGTATCAGATTATGAGGATTTGATTTATATTCTTGAAATTTAGAAAGGTACAACCAATCCTTGCTTGCTGTTTTTGTCTGTAAGTTTAGTATGATTGAATGCTTGTAGGAACAGAATTTTTTAATAAACTTAATAGTTATTCGGGTTAATAGTTGTATGATTGATTGTGCTTGGCTTTGACCAGTAAAGACCTGGCAGACAGTGATATTGGTGAGGCACCCTGATGATCTTGAGGTGAGGTTGTCCTTAGTGGACTCGTGCCTTGATATGATTCCGGTAGAATTAGGTGTTTGGGGAGTACCCACTCATCCATATATGTATATGATTATTATTTTCAAAAAGTTGTTTGATTTTTAATGGAGTCAGAGTAACTCCGAGTTCAGGATTAGTGTATGCCTAATACTGGACTATGTTGTTTTGTTGGCTTAAGAAAGATAATAATATGATTGTTTGCATTAGTTTAAGCTGCATGAATTATATGCCTTTGGTATGTGCATATGCATTTGTTTTTGGATTGGAGTTATCGTACTGGGCGTCGCCGCTCATTCTTTTATATTTCAGGTACAGGTGAAGAAGATATAGTGTATGATCTATCCGGTTATGAATTATTCTTTGATAGTGGGGATGGCGATAGTGGACCTGACTACCCAGTCGAGAGTTAGGCTTCATATACCAAGTTTCTAAGAAAAGACATGTTCTGTTCATAGGTTTTGAGTTTGAAGTTTTTGTAGGTTTTAAATGAAGATATTGAATGCAAACAGTTTTTAGTTTATGTAGAATTTGTTAACTGTGATGTCAACTTGGATTTTATGCATGAACCAGGAGTTTATGTTTTATGAAATATGAGTTCTTATTTTTAACAGGTTTGGTATCCTATGAGTTACCCTATGAGTGTTTACAGGTGATGATTGTATTAATTTGTGCATAATAGAGCCTTTGTGTATCCTATATAAGAGGGGATACGTGGCGAGTTATAATGCCTTATTTTAAGGCATTACATATAGGTAGATAATCTCATAATCTTCAAAATAATAGCTTGTAGGTATTACATATATACATGATGCATTTGTAGAAATAAAGTAGGCAAAATTGAGTTGTTTGTCATTTTAAGAAATTCGTAATAATTGAGTAATGGCATGAAAACCCATATTTTTCAAATTCAAATTAGAAGTTTTATCAAAGAAATGAAGTCCTTAGTGGCTAGGCATGGTTGAGCCTTAATTTTCTAAGTACCAAATGATTTTTACTTAAAGGAATTACTCAAAAACAATTTTTACAAAATTCGGATTTTGGAATCAACCCTACTTGAAAACATGTCTACAAAGTGTAAAATGAAAATTTTTATGTAGAAATGAAGGTCATAAGTAATAGATATAATGAAGACTCAATTTTAGCAAGGATAATTATATTTTCTTAAGAAATAAATCCAAAACAAATGGAAATGATCAAAGTTAGGAAACTAGTTTTCTTAAAAGTAAATAGCAATGGAGTCTTACAAATAAAAAGTTTCTAAAATTCCTTTTAGTAAATATTGTCAAAAGTATGCATACATCAAGCTCATAACATGCCATTCATGATAGGAAATCATCACTATTGCATGTATAGCTAATTTATATTATAGGAACATTTCAAACATTTACAAAACTATTTTTCGGAATTGAAATTTGCTACTGTTCTGATCTGATCCGACCTTTTTTAAGCTTTAAAGTTTTCAAAACTTAAGTATAATATTAGAATTAGATAGATCTTTCGAAATAGATAGAAATCGATATATAATTTGCTAAATTCCGAGTTAAAACGACCAAGTTATGGCCGTTTTAAGTTGGAATTCCCGCTTAGGACAAGAATTACGAATTTGATAGTTTATATGAGATAGCTTTGACTAGTTAAGTGTTGGAATACTTATTAGGGTATTTCTTCCTTTTTAGGGATCCCGATATCGACGATTCCTTACCACCGGATTACTTGTATTAAGAGACCGGTGATCCAATGGCCGAGTGAGTATTACTTCCGATTTCATTTATTGTATGTGATTGTAATCATAGTTGCACTCGATATTTGGTAAAGATAAAATGAATATGCATGATGGGGATAAATGGGAACTATGTATGGTTGTTGTTGATATGAAGAATGAATATAAGAATATCGAAGCCGAGTGATTAACTATTGCTTGTATAGATGAATTAGAATTGATTGTCTGTGATTATTGATTGATCACTTAAAAGAACTGGTATAATTGATTATTTGGAATTGAAGATGAAATTGAACTCATTCATATCACGATGGGGATGGAGCATTAGCATTTGTTGGTTTATCGTTGTCCATAAACGAATTTATAGTTCATAGTTGTCCATAAGCTGAAACGGTCTTGGTTCATACCGCGGGATTCGTTAATTTGCTAACCCGGGATGGAGGGTGCAAGTCCATCCACATATGATTTTTGGCTGGTCATATGTTTGTTGAATTCACGTGTTTGATGCATATCACTTGTCTGACTAATCACTTGATTGTATGATGTGTTATAAATACAATCCTGGAAGTTCTTAGTCATTAAGCTAGTGTAGCTTATACCCAAATAGATGTTTGATTAAACAGGTTATCTCAAGAATGCTAAGTGAGGACCGTGATGGTTGGAGCCTAGAATGACTTCGGGATTCCGGCAAGGAATAAGAATGCTTGAAGTTATTAGTTAGGTTTTATAATTTGCCTTGTAATAGTTTTATGTAATGGAATCTTTTGATGAATGTAATTGAAGTATAATGCTTTGTATTTGGAGTATAGTAAATTGAAATTCCTTTACATTGTTACTTAAGTTATATCAACATAACTTTTATCACTTCGATGAGTCTCCTCCATGTGTTAGACGCTTTGTACATAGTATGGAAGCCTTCGCGTGACTTAAGTGGTCATTCTTAAGCTTTAATATTGTGTATGGCGGACTGCCACGTTTAGGGTACCCTTCGGGGCGTGACACATGTTGTTTTAAGACTAGTCTTTTTAGTCTTAGACTTGTCCTCATCAAGTCAAAACATTTTCTTTTTCTTTATGGGACTAGTCTATTCTTAGTCCCGGGATATCTTGATGAAGCTAAGGTTCCAATACTTGATTTATTCTTTACTAGTTTATTTCTTTAATTATTATGTCTTTCTTATGTTTTCATAATTTTATGATTCATATCCATAATCATGCATTAATATATTGATTTTGTCTCAACAAGATAAATGAGGAAAAGCTTTCTTAAAATAGAAAATTTTCTCTAAAACTAAAAGTAGGAAGTAATTTTTCATAAAAATTAAGGATTTCATCTTAACAAACTTTTCTAAGAAATCTAGAGAAGTTCATAGGAAATATTTTCAATACATACATAACATGAAAAGAAATTTTTGAATGAACAAAAGTTTTACTAAATTTAACTTTTTCATCAATACTAGTTGACAAAAGAAATTCCTTCCATAAAAATAGAAGGATATTAAGAAATAAGAAAATTATTTCTATAAATATAAATTGTTATTACTTTCAAAAAGTATTAGAAACTAAGCTTAGAAAATAAAAACCTTTCTTTGGAAATTTAAAAAGACTAAAAAAATGAAATTTAGGAAAATACTCATTTGGAATAACTTGAGATATTTTCTACTAAAAATGAGAGGAATTTTCAAAAGTTTCATTTTTCCAAAATCTTTGAAAGACTTTACTTTTACAAAAAAAATTCATGGTTTGAGACAACTTCATTAATTTCATACATTTGATATGAGTCAATAAATATATGTAAATACATTTCAAAGGTTTTAGAAACTATTATTATATCTATCTCTTTGATATGAGTTTTGGAGTACAAATTTTGTGAAAATTCGTAGTGAATCTGATCACCACTATTTCGGAGCCCAAATGACTTAGTTTGATGAAAATAGTTTTAGAAATGAATAGATCTTTTCGAGTAGGTAGAAAATGATATATAATATGCGAAATTCTAAGTTAAAATGAGCAAGTTATGACCATTTTAAGTTGGAATTTCCTTCAATCCGATTTTACCACGAATTTAAGATAGATTTAGAATCTTTAAGAATAGAAATTCTATGAAAAACTCATTTTGGGTATTTCATCTTGTCTAGGTGAAGGAGGAACCGACATCGCTTTTCCGGAGGATTACTTCGATTAGGAGCGATCGTCATGGAGTGAGTTAATTCCTTACTAGTTACATTTCCTTGTTTGTGCGTGCAAGTAGTAGCACTAGAAAATAAGGAAAAGATAAACGAGCAAATATTGTGTGATTTGAATTCATGATTGGTTGAATATAAGTTAAGAATATCGAAAGAGGAATTGATGAATAATTTATGATTTCTTGCAATGATATGATCAATATTGATTTGATCACCTTTAACTTGAACTTGACAATAATGGAATAACCTTATATTGAAAAAGATTCATGCATATCATACCTGTGAGTCACATTTATTTCACTACTATTCTTCATGTGGGGAAACGAGGAGTTGTAGTGGTGGCTAGTAGGAGCCAGAAAGTCTACATGGGCAAGTAGGAGCCGAAAAGTCTACAGGGCGAGTAGGAGCCAGTAAATCTGCAAATATTGATGGTCTTATGGGCCTGTAACCACCCAACCCCCGATATGGAGGGCGTAAAATCCATGCTACACATGGTTTCTGGTTAATCTTGTGTATTTTGTTTGCTCATGTGATTGGTGCATTTTCATATGATTATTTAAATACTTGTTTGAATTATGGAAATGTTTTGTAGATGGGAGTTATCTCACCAAGCTAGTTTTGCTTATACTCCTATAGCTTTTTGTCACAGTATGATTATCTATGGTTGGTACCAAGGAGCCCCGTTTGCCAAGTATGAGCCAAAGCTACTAGGAGTTTTTGGGAGAAGTTTTATGTATTTAGTTTTGAATATAGACTTTTATGAAAAATCTCTATAGTAGGCTTATGTTATATATGTTTCTTTGTTTATGGCTTAGTTTAGCAAGACTATTTAAGACGGGGGAATGCCCCTAAGAAGATGTAAGAGACTATTATCTAAATGAATATTTCATGTTTATTTATATAAGTTCTTGTTTGCTTTTATTATCTTCTTAAATGTAATACCCCTGTGAGTCTCCTGCTATCTTGGAAGCACGCCTTGCATGTGATATCAAAGCTCATGCATGACTAAGGTTGTCATTCATTAGCTTTAATATTATATGTGGTGGACTGCCACGTTTAAGGTACCCTTTAGAGCGTAACATATCCTTTTATCGTATTTTCATTACTACCGGTAAATTAATTGTTTAATCAACTTTTTGATTTCTTTCACACTATTTACCAAGTACAACTACCCATACCCTATATTTACATCCTTACAACCTATTCTTACAATTTTACATCATTTTCCTTACATTTTCTTTTCCAATACAACTTTTACTACTTAAATTACTTATTAAATTTGAATTTTATTACACAAATTAAATCAACACATCTCTCTCTCTCTCTTCTTCTAAGTCCGGTACCTTCTACTTCTTCCTTGCTCCCCGTACATGCCATACTTTGTTTCATTTTTTTAAATTAATTATTCACACAAAACCTATCACGTCCTAAAGGGTAGTCTAAATGTAACGGTCCGCCACAAGCTATACAAGACTTAGGAATTGCTACCACAATCGTTCCAAAGTCTTGTACAGATGCAAGGCATACCTTTACGACAATCGAATACATGAACCAATGGAGATAAATAGTTTAATTTGACACACTATAAGCATCAGAGTATAAACCATGAGTCCACATAATTAATTACAAAAGTTTCGGGGGCATTCCTCCACAAAATAATATTGAGTTTAATAACAGTCTTTTTTAGTTATCCGATAAATAATAGGGTTTCCTATGAAAGTCTACACAAAATTGAACATAAACTTCTAATGGAAACTCCTAATTCCTGTACCTACTCGGTAGGATGTCTCGGCCTTAACCATATATATGGATACTGCAATAAGAAAAAGCTATAGAGGCGTAAGCTACACTAGCTTAGTGAGTGAATACTTCCATAAAGACATTTATAACAATTCAATCAATCAAGTTAATTATTCAATCGTATGGAATGCATCAACTACATGAACAAACAATCATATGATCAGTCGGAAATCATATGTAAATGGATTTACGCCATCCATTCGGGATTAGCAGATTAACGAACACTTTGGTACTACCATTGAATTAATAAGCCGTTTATGGATCACAATCAACCAACTTTTAGCCATTTAAGGATCACGGGTAACCAACATATGCTAATGCTCCATCTGTATCATGAAATGATTATGTCCATATTAGTTTATCTGTCACGCCCCGAAGGGTACCCTAAACATGGCAGTCCGTCGTACACAATATTAAAGCCTAAGAATAACCGCCTCAGTCACACGAAGGCTTCCATACTATGTACAAGGCGTCTAACACATAAAGGAGACACATCTGAATGATAAATTTTATGTTGATACAAATGAGTAACAATGTAAAGGAAATATAAGTTTACTATACTTCAGATACAAATCACTACATTTCATATACGGATCACTATACTTCAAAATACAAATCATTTAACTCCAAATACATTTGTCCATAGACTTCCCTACATAAAAATATTACAAGGCAGCTCATAAAAATCTAGTGGATAACTTCAAACATCCATATATCCTGCCAGAATCCCGAAGCCATTCCCGGCTCCAACCAATTCGGTCCCCACTTTGCATTCTTGAAATAACCTGCTCATTTAATTAACTATTGGGGTATAAGCTACACTAGCTTAGTGAGATTCATTTCCGCAATAATATACTCAATTGTAAAATATACAAACAAGTTTATTTAAACAATCATATGAATGCACAAGCACGTGAACATACAAGCATATGACTTTCCGGTAGCCATATGTGAATGGATTTACGCCCTCCATTCGGGGTTTGGGGTGGTCCATAAACATGCGACCACAATTCCAATATTTTCTCTTGTGGTTTATAGTGTCTACTCCACTGCCCATTAACATAAGCGACCTCATAGGCCCTTGATGTTAACGAAGGTGGTCCTCCACCTGTTTATATGTATTGGTTTATAGTGTCTACTCCACTGCCCGTTAACTTAAGCGACCCTGCAGATCCTTAACGTTAACGAAGACCCGCTGCCTCCCGATCATACTTTTGTTCCCACCAAAAGCATTCTCGTAATGCAATGTGACTCACTAAATGATATGCATGTACAGTTTATTTATAGAATCGTAGCAAGTTCATTATGTAATTTAAGAGCGATCATAGAGCATTTCAAGCAATCCAAGTCTATACTAACTCATACAATATTATTTCAACAAGTCTCATCTCGATATACTTATCATTCATTCAACATGAAAAGTTCATTTCTCATCAACAATTTTATCTTTACCTAAGTCTAGTGCTACTACAATTACAAGCACACTCAATGAGCATAATTACTTAGGAAATGAACTCACTCGGCCATTGGATCACCGGTCTTCTAGTAATAATAATCCGGTGGCAAAGAGTCAACGTTCTCGGGTTCACCTAATCACATAAGAAATACTCTAATGAGTATTCTACCATCTAAGGATACTAAAACTCTAAGAAAACTTAGCGAAATCGAAATTCGCGTCATTTTCGAAGTCCCGATTTAAAATGGCCATAACTTGGTCATTTTAACTCGGAATCTCGCAAATTTTATATCGATTTCTACCTACATCGGAAGAGCTTTCTAAATATGAAGTTTAAATCAAGTTTTGAAAATATCTAAGCCTCGGAAATGAGGGATCAGATCTGTACAGCGGTTGTGTTGATTCCGAAAATGCGGTTTTCATGAATGCACTTGAGATTCCTAAATACAATATGAAACTAAATGCCATGGTAATGATTTTCCCTATCATGAATGTTATGATATGAACTCTAATGAGCCTAAGTTCTTATAAATTTTTAGACTCAAAGAATTTAAATAAACTTTTTCCTAGAAAATCATTTCATGTTATTGTTTAACAAGTGAGTTTACTACACTTGGTCACACTTACTTATTACAAGGATTTTCTTTGGGAAAACTCCATTTTGTTTAAAGAAATTTTGACCCATATATTAGTTATATCCTAAGGCCTTTATTTCTTTAATAAAATCTTCATTTGTAAACTTTTGAGTGGGTCTTTTACTAGGGTGGTTTCAAAAATCCGAATTTAGAAAATTTCATTTTCAAGTTGATTCCTTTAAGAAAAATGTATTTTATACTTGAAACTTTAAGTATTTATTTTACCTAGACCCTAAGGACTTCATTTATTTGAGAAAATATCATTTTTGAAGTTGGAAAAATAGTGTTTTCTAACCATCTATCCATTATTACGAATTTTGCCTACAAGACTTTTAGCTCAAAACTTCTATTGGACTTCATCTCTTGTTTCCAACATTTTTTTAATAAAAACTCATTTAGACTCATGAAAAATATTACCAAACATTATCTATCACCTATAGGCTTCATTTTTCTTGAGAAATATATGTTTAGAAGTTGATAAATGTTTTTAACCTAGGTTTCTAAAGTCATCCGAATTTACACAAGTTTATTTCTTGAAAAGTATTTTCCTTTTTGACTTTATTAACTCATGTACCTATAGATCTATATACTAGGAAGGTTATTTACTAAATACAAAAGCATTAAAGACTATTAATGCACATAAAACAAAATAATGATGAGATCTTAAATGCCTACATGAATATAAGTAGTAAAATGATAGATCTATTATCTCAAATGCTTAAATGAGTTTTGAAAACATAAAAACTATTTTATAAAAGATCTTTTGTTCAAAACACTTTTTGATGGATAAACATAAAGCTTTTAGCATGAAAGTTCCTTTAAAGATCTACTGTGATGGTTTGGTATTCTTGTTTTGATATTTCCTTGTCCCTACCAAAGATCATGGGACATTTAGTTGAAATATCCAAGAATATCCTTGCCATACAAGGATCTATGAGTAGAAGGAGTAAAAGCTCATTTACTTAAGTAAAATAGGAGATGAATGAAGGAAGAAGAAAGTTGTGTGTGTGTGTGTATGAGCATGGAGGCTCACGGCATGGGGGAAAAAGAGGGAGAGAAATGGAGCTTTTTACCTTTGAGAAATTTGAAAAGTGAAAGAATGAGGAAAGAGAGAGAAAAGTAGTTTATATATGAAATGAGATTAGGTTAAATGAGACTAAAATGCTTTAAAAAAATTGTACAATGGAGCTTCATGGGGAGGGTTTCACGCCAACCAATGTATGGGGAGGAGGAGAAGATTTGATTTTGATTTAACTTGTTTTGATGGAAATGAGTACAATTTGTCATAAATTGAAATAATGTTTAGGAGACAAAAAGTTTTTGAAAAGAGATTGATGGAGTGATGGTAAGTGTTGCAAATATAGGGTGTACAAATAGGTAGTAATAGGTTGTACTTGTGAATAGTAGTGAATAGTAATCAAGACAACTTAATTACCGGTAGTAAGAAAAATACGAATAAGAAGGTTATAACTGTATTTTTCGTAAGCCGGAAAATTATGAAATTTATATTTCTGAAATCCTTATTTTATTTCGATTCAAATGAGTATTCATAAGTAATTTTTTTGAAATTCTAGTTTCGGGGCACGCTTTTCTATAATGGGTCTCGGGATGACCCAGAATAGAAAATTTTTCGAAATCAAAACTTTCCATGGTTTAAAATATACTTTAAAACAATATTTCATATTAAATTATTTTATAAAATTTCTTTTGATATGGAACCGAAGAAAAGCCGAATATAGGGTTTCTAGGTCTGTCTCATAATGCTTTGAACTAAACCGGTTTAGGGTTTCATTTTTCGGTTTCCGAAGTTTACTTGATTACTAGGAAACCCGGGGTATACATTATAAAAGTAACAAAATTGTGTAATGAAATGAAATGAATAGTGCAAAAGACTAATTAATTACCGGTAGAAATGAAAATACGATAAAAAGGTTATAACTGTAACTTTTATAACCCGAAAAATTATATAACTAATATATTTAGAAATCTTATAAAATTACGAGTCTAACGGTACTAATGGTATGTTTTTGATATCTCGAGCCCCGGGACACGCTTTTCAAAGTCTGCATCCGAATGGGTTCGAGATAAGTAAAAAATTTACCAATCTGATATTTTTAAACAAACTTATATTACTACGAGCTATTCTACTTATTTAAACTACACCCCGGCCTCTAGGGTTAAGGGAGCTAGATTGTCGGACTTAAGCTATTGTATTCTGATTAGGGTTTCCGGGTGATTTTTCCGGTTTAGATCCTTGCCAATTTGGAAACTGATATTTATGTTTATACAACATATTTAATTTGAGAAATTTATTTTAAATTTTATTTTTGTAAGTATTTAATATCTTTTAACATTTTTGGAATTCTTGAATTGGGTTTCATTTCCGAAAGTTAATCGTTATTTACATTTTATTAATTTGTTTTTGGGTTTCATATTACCCGATTTTATAAATCGGAGTTAAATATGAAATTTTTCGTACGTCGTGGTTTTGAATTTGAAGACTACTGAGTTCTTATTTTATTTTTAAGGAATTTCATTTTCTCATTATTAAGAAATTTTTTTTTTTTGAATTCGTTCGTGATTTAGGACTTATCGAAATTCGGTTTTAATTTGGAGTGATTTTTAGGGTTTATTTTCGAAGTTCATTTTGGAATTATTTATTGAAATTTTCAGGGGCTTACATTATCAATCTGAATAGCCATTAATACCAATTTCTTAGGTGATCAATGTAAACCTTAGTTTTCTTAGTAGTCAAGCAAACTTTGGAAACTGAAAAGCAAAACCCTAAATCGGTCTAGTTCAAGCTTAGTGAGAGAAACTTAGAAACCCTAGATCCGGCTTTCCTTCGGTTTCATATCAAAAGAAATTTTATAAAATAAGTTAATTTGAATTATTGTTTTAAAGTATATTTCAAACCATAAAAAGTTTTAATTTCTGAAAATTTTCTATTCCGGGCCTTCCCGAGCCCCATTACGGAAAAGCGAGCCTCAGGACTAGAAACTCAAAAAAATATTCCAGAATACTCTTTAGAACCGAAATTTTATAAGGATTTCAAAAATATAAGTTTTATAATTTTTCGGGCTATAAAAATTACAGTTATAGCCTTTTTCCCGTATTTTCTTTACTACCGGTAAAGTAGATGTCTTGTCTACTATTTACCACTATTCGCAAGTACAACCTACATTACACACTACCTATACCCTAGTCTTACATCCTTACAACTACTCATTATATTTTATTTTCCAAGAAATTTTTGTTTCTTACTAAATTATTACATTTATTACATTTTATTACACAAATTACAAATTCAAATGAAATTTAATCACTCCCTCTCTCTCTCACATGGTGGCCGGCGCAACCCCCCCTAATTCCCCCTCAAATTGTTTTATTTCTTCTTTTTATAATACAATAAACCCTAATTTACTTAATATATATACTCATTTACATTCTCTCTCTGCATTTCTACTCTTTCAAAAATTTTAACAAAGCAAAAACCCTCTCCTTTCTTTCCTTCTTGCCGTGAACTTCAACCCACACACACACACACACACGTACTTCAAGTTCATTTCTTCATCAAATCCTTCCTTAGGTGATGATTTTTATACTTTATTACTACTTAATCTTGTAATGGTAAGATTATTCATGTGTGTTTTCACTTTAAATCCCCATGAGCAAATGCTAGGGATAAGAAAATACTAATACATGAATATCAAGCCATCACAAGAGTAGATCTTGTGTTTGATGAGTTTTTGTTGAAGTATCATCATGTTCATGCATATAAAAGTAGAGATCTTGCATGAAAAATATATGTTTATGCCTTTAAACTCCTTTTCATACACTATAAGTAGTAGATCTAGCACTTAGACACTCACATTATACTTGACATTCATGTTCATATAGATATTTTGTGTTTTCATGCATTAATGCTCATAAAGATTTAGTCTTGTATATATAAATATGATAGTTAGTAGATCTTTATGAAGATAAGACAAGGAAATTGAAAAGAGAAGATTTTTGTTAGAAATGTTCAAAAGAAAATTCGTATGACTTCCAAAACCTATTTTAAAAACCCTTGTAACAACTTTGAAACTCATATTTTATATAAAAAATGGAGAGTATAAGTAACAGGTATCATTAAGTAATGATTTTTATAAGTTGAAATGAGTTTGGATGAGAGTAATGTGTAAAATAAGAAGTGGAATCAAGATGGAAAATTTTGAGTTAGTGTTCAACGTGTAAAATTCGTAACTTTGGATGATGCCTATGTAAACACCTATTATTCAAGCTCAAAATGAATATTTTATGTGTTAAATGAAATCCTTAGGTAGTGGATATAGTAAAGCCTTAAATTTTGATGCATTACACAAGTTTTCTCAAAGGAATCATTCAAAAAGTGGATTTTCTAAAATTCGGATTTTTGAGAAAAGTCTACTTAAAAAAATATATGCAAAGTGAAAAATGTCAATTTTTATGTACAAATGAAGGTCTTGGATAGTATAGATGATGAAGACTCATTTTAATTAAGATAACTAGGAATTTCTAAGAATGAAATCCCAAAACACTAGTGAGATGTCAAAGTTGGAAAATTGGATTTTCAAGAAGTAGTTATTGTTAGAGTCTTGCAAGATTTAGGAGTTCTCAAAGTTTCCTTTATAAAAAATCATCAAGATCATGCATACATTGGACTCATCACATGTCATTCTTGTTAGGAACTCATTCATATTTTATATATACTTGAATCATCAACTAGATACATTTTAAACAAGTGCAAAACAATTTTTCAGAAATGGAAAAGGTTACTGATCAGATCTGATCCCTCTGTTTCGTGACCTAAATGTTTTCAAAACTTGAAAATAATATTAGAAATAGATATATCTTTCAAAGTAGATAGAAATCGATATAAAATTTGCGAAATTCCAAGTTAAAATGACCAAGTTATGGCCGTTTTAAGTTGGAACTTCCGCAAATAGTGAGAATCAATATTTTGATTAGTTTGGATTAGTTAAGTGATGAAGTACTCATTAGGGTTTTTCTTTGGTAGGTGATCCCGAGACCGACGATTCTCTACCACTTGATTATTATTATTAAAAGACCGGCGTACCATGTCCGAGTGAGTATCACTTCCAATTTCAATTATTGCTTGTGATTGTAATGATAGCTGCACTAGTTACTTAGCAAAGAAAAAAATGAATATGCATGATGGGGTCGAATGGGAATTATATTTGTCTGCTATTGTTATGTGAAGTTGAATGTAAAGAATATCGAAGTCGGGTGATGAATCGTGGCTTGTATAGAAGAGCTAGGATTGATTGTCTGCGAGTATTGCTTGATCACCTGAAAGAATTGGTCTAATTGATTATTAGACATTGAAGATAAACTTGAACTCATTCATATCACGATAGGGATGGAGCATTAGCATTTGTTGGTTTTTCGTGATCCATAAAATGAATATAAGTTGGTTAATCGTGATCCATAAAACGAATATATGAGTTGGTTGACCGCGAGTCTAAACAGCGTCGTACCGCAGGATTCGTTAATCTGCTAACCTGGGATGGAGGGCGCAAGCCCATCCACATATGATTTCCAGCTGGTCATATGTTTGTTGAATTCATGTGTTTGATGCATACCATTTAACTGATTAATCACTTGCTTGAATGTTATGTTTTAATTGCGATATGGAAGTTCTCACTCACAAAGCTAGTATAGCTTACGCCCCTATAGTTTTTATTTGTTGCAGCATGAGTTTATTTGGCTTAGGCCAAGGCAGGCTACAGCTCAGGTACAGGAGCTAGGCGTTTCCTATAGAAGTTGTATTCAGTTTTGTTTAGACTTCTACAGGAAACCAAAAGACTCTGGATGACTGTAACGGACCTTTAATATTCTTTTATGGGGGAATGCTCCTTAGACTCTGTAACTTTTATGTATGTGTTTTGATTTATTATCTCATGCTATTGAATACCGCAATAAACTTTTTAACTCCATTGAATAGAGTATTCTATTGTTGTAAAGAGACGCCTTACACCTATACAAGACTCTCGAAGGACTCGAATAGTAATTCGAGAGTCTTATATGGCATGTGGCGGACTGTTACGTTTAGGATATCCCTCTGGGGCGTGATAGTTTAAGTTGGTATTAGAGTGCTAGGTTATTAAACAAGACAATAGAAGTTCACTAATAGGTTAAAATGGAGTTGAAAACATCTCTTTCTGTTAGTCTAATTTGGAGTCTTCTCTTGTTGTAGGTCTCCTTGGGTGAGACCCGTGAACGAGCTAAAAATTTTACGAAGAGGAACGATGAGACTCTTTGGAGTAATTAAGGTTGAGAGATTTGTGTGAGGATTTTGCTTTAGCAAGGAGTCCCCGGACTATAGGTGAAATGTTTAGATTGTGGAGGGAAGGATTAAGATACACGAGATGGGCCGCTGTGATTGACCAGTTGAGACATGATCCTATGAGGAGGAGAAATTGGACCAAATTGGAGACAATATATACTTTAGAGTGAATCATGGTAGAATACTGGCGCGAGCCCATGACTAAAGAAGCTACTTTTATTTTGAAGAATGAGGGAAACCTGACCCCTCTAGACTTTAGGGTATGGATCACTCTAGGTCCATTGTATGTTTATGCTCACGATAACCTGTCTGACTACCACGACTGGAACATAGCTGATGCGTGGAATCACATTGTATGGCATGCAGTTTATCTAGATATTATCCCACCACTTGTATTTATCCCACCTCCACCAGCTAGAGATATAGGTATGCAGCTGAATAATGCACTTGTGTTAGAAGTGGGTATTGAGGCTGAGGAAGAAGTGGAGGAAGAGGAGGAAGAAGAGGATCCTAATTGGGAAGAGAATGTAGTGCCAAGAACCCCTACCCACCCATAGAGCCGGAAGGAGAAGTGAATCCAAAACCCAATCATGTTGTATGGGATTTCAATTGAGTTTTGGAGATTCCCGATAGTGGGAGAGTAGAGCCTGAGATAGATCCCCTGTTATGGAGGGACATTTACATTGAAGGTGAACGTCCTCCTATACTTGATGTGGCGGTCCTTGAACCCGTGGCTCCCGAGCCCATGGAAGTAGAAAATGTGGATGAGGGACTTAGGAAGGAATATGAGATAGTGGAAAATCAAGTGGATGAACGAAGAGAATTGAAGAGGAGGAAGTGAATCCGAGAGAGGAGCAAGGAATGGAAAGAGAGGAAGAAAGGGAGGAGCATGACCAAGAGGCTTTAGTCCAACCCGCTAGGAGGCGGAGGATGAATGTGAGAGAGTACCTTAGTTTGTTTATCCGTCAGGATGACGGTGGCTCTTCCATTAGGGGACGACCCTCTAGTTTGACCTTTAATGGTTCTAGTGATGAGTGAAAGTTAGAAAGATAGCTCAACCCATGAAGTCCAAGTGCAGTCTTTTCTTTTCCTTATTTTGTAGTAGGCAATGCGAGATGCCAATTTGCCTTAGGATCTTTAGACAGTCTAGTATTTTGTTCTTTTCTTTTCCTTGTATTTTGTTTTGTTTTCGGATAAGGGAAAGGTGTTTAGAATTAGAACTAGAATGTAGCTTGCCAAATTTTGTGAGCTAAAATCTCCGATGTAATTCCTTGTATGGCTTGTGAAAGTAATGAAGGATCATGTTTATTTCTAAGGAAAGAAGTTATGAGAATCGAACATGTTAGACATTAGCCATAAAAGGACATTAACCCATATAAATTGCATGGCACTCATATATTCATGTCATTATTTTGAACTTGTAAATTTATTTCCTTATGTATGGGTTCTTTTGTTTTCCTCATGATTATATGAAGTTTTATGAGATTGATTTACATTAGAAATTTTGATTTCCGAATTTTCTCAAAGTTGTGAACCTTGTTTGACAAATTAACTCTTTCAAAGTTGAAAACATTAAAAAGACACTAAAAGTTACTAAATAATGTGTAAGCAGACGAAACCGATGGATTCGGAATCGGAAGCAAGAACCTCTCCCGAATGAAGCCGACCAACCTGCTGTACCTCAACCGAATCCACAAGGAGTAGCACCCCAGAACCTGCAAGGTGATGTGATGAATGTGATTGGGCAGTTGGCCAATCTTTTAAATACATTCATCCAGAACCAAAATCAAAATCCGAACCCGCACCAAAGACAAAGTGTCCGGGATTCTGCTCCGCTACCACCATCACTTGCAGATCACCAGGAAGTGACTGCTGAAGCACCTGCTCCACAGGAGGAGCATTTTTACAATGTACCCTTACCCCAACCTCCACCATACCGAAGGACTCATCGAAGCTCCTTACGGACTTTATCAAGAGTAACCGGTATTTTGATGGGCATTCGGTAAACCCAATGAGGCTGAGGATTGGTTAGCTTAGATTGAGCGATCTTTTGCTGCTTACGATATCCCACCTTACTTACAATTGGAATATGGGACATACATGTTGAGATATAATGCAAGGGTCTGGTGGGACTCTAAAAGAAGAAGCTTGGCTCCACCGGTTACATGGGAATCCTTTCGCCAGGAATTCTAGGAAAATTATTTTCCCTCCAGCCTAAGAGTGATGTATAGTGTGGACTTTCTACATTTTAAGCAAAAGGGAAGGACTGTGGAACAATATGAAACCGAATTTACTCACTTGCTGCAGTATGCACCTGAATCATTCAGGGACAGTGAGGAATTAAAGAAACAGGTATTTTTGGGGATTTGGATGAGGAGTTACGGATCAAGCTGGAAGAATTCGGAGTGAGAACCTACCCCGAGTTGGTGGAAAAGGCTCGAGTGATTGAAGGAGCCAGGAAAAGGAAATATCAGGAACCCGATAAAAGAGTATTCGGGAAATGGCCGTTCAACGCCTCGAGCTCAGGATTTAAAGGGAAGAGGTACAAACCGTACCATGGATTCAAGGATGATACTAGTGGAAGGCTGACTCAGTTCAAGGTCAATGTCACTTGCTAGAAATGCAAGGGGACTCATGTCCCTAGGCAATGCCCACTGTCACACCCCGAAGAGTACCCTACACGTGACAGTCTACCACACTCGATACTTAAACTCAAGTAAGGCAACCATAGTCTTCCCATGAGTTTGAATATCGGGTGTAAGGCTCACTCTCAACATACAGGGACTATGCCTTGCTTCGTAATAGTTTAAGAAGACATACATAGCAACAAGAATGTAAATCATAACCGTATCCTTTAAATCTATTCTATTACATGAACTAAGGGGCATACCCCCGTCAACAACGTTAAGAGTTCTTAGACTCACCAAATCCCTTATATTATCCTTCAATATCAAATTAGGAAACATGACTAGAAATCCATGTCTATTTCTAGATCCCGGCCTCATTCAAAGCTCTTTAATGTCTAAGAGTTGTACCTGATGTTCGCGGCTCCTCGGGATAGCCATAAGTATTCATACTGCAACAGGAAACTATTGGGGTATAAGCTAACTAGCTTAGTGAGTAAAAACTTCCATATCACAATTTCAACACAACATTCAAGCAAGTGATTAGTCAATCAAATGAAATGCATCAAACATGTGAATTCAACAAACATATGACCAACCGGAAATCATATGTGGATGGACTTACGCCCTACATCCCGGGTTAGCAGATTAACGAATCCTGCGATACGATGCCGTTTAAGCTCACGGTCAACTGAACAATAATTTGTATTATGGATCACGATTAACCAACATATTCGTTTTAAGGATCACGATTAACCAACATATTTGTTTTATGGATCACGAAAAACCAACAAATGCTAATGCTCCATCCCCATCGTGATATGAATGAGTTCAAATTTATATTGAAGGTCTAATAATCGATTAATCCAATTCTTTTAAGTGGCCAAACAATATTCACAGACAATCCATTCTAGCTCCTCTCTATTCAAGCAATGAATTATCACACGGCTTCGATATTCATTAAGTTCAACTTCACAGATCAACAGCAGACAATTATAATTCCCAACTAACCCCATCATGCATATTCATTTTTGTCTTTGCTTAGCAACTAGTGCAACTATCATTATAATCACAAGCAATAATTGAAATTGGAAGTAATACTCACTCGGCCATGGTACGCCGGTCTCTTAGTAATAGCAGTCGGGTGGTAGGGTATCGTCGTTCTTGAGATCACCTACCAAATAAGAATAACCTAATGAGAATTTCATCACTTAACTAATTCAAGCTATGCATCTAAACTAGATAAAATCGTAATTCTCGCTGTTTGCGGAAGTTATAACTTAAAACGGCCATAACTTGGTCATTTTAACTCAGAATTTGGCAAATTTTATATCGATTTCTATCTACTTCGAAAGATCTATCTATTTCTAATATTATTTCAAAGTTTTGAAAACATCTAGGTCATGGAACAGAGGGATCGGATCTGTTATGTAACATTTCCAATTCCAAAAAAATTGTTTTGCACATAACCAAAATGTTTCTAGTTGATGATTCATGTGTGGATAAAATATGAATAAATTCCTAATATGTATGACATGTAATGAGTTCAATATGTGCATGATATTGATGATTTTGATAATGAACTTTAAGAACTCCTAATTCTTCCAAGACTCCAACAATAGTTACTTCTTAAAAATCCACTTTTTTCCAATTTTGTATCTCCTTAGTGCTTTGGGATTTTATTCATAGAATTTACTTGTTATCTAAATAAAAATGAGTCTTCATCATCTATACTATCCAAGACCTTCATTTCCACGTAAAAATTTACATTTTTCACTTTGCAAGTATGTTTTTAAATAAGCTCTTCACAAAAATCCGAATTATGGAAAAATTCATTTCTTGCATGTTTCCTTTGAGAAAACTTGTTTAATGCATCAAAATTTAAAGCTTTACTATATCTACTACCTAAGGACTTCATTTAACACATAAAACATGAAATTTGAGCTTGAATACTAGGTGATTACATATGCATCATCTCAAATTACGAATTTGGCAAATTGAACACTAACTCAAAATTTTCCATCTTAATTCCACTACTTGTTTTACATATTACTCATGCCTAAACTCATTTCAACTTGTAAAAATCACTCCTTAGAGATACCTATTACATATACCTTTCATTTTTCATGTAAAATATGAGTTTCAAAGTGGTTTCAAGGGTTTTTAAAATAGGTCTTGAAGTTCATCCGAATTTTCCACCAGACATTTCTAACAAAAATCTTTTCTTTTCAAGTTCCTTGTCTTATATTCATAAAGATCTATCATCTAACACATTTATGTATGTGCAAGGCTAAGCTTTTATGATCATTAATGCATGAAAGCACAAAATATTCACATGAACATAAATGTCAAGAAAAATATGAATGTCTAAACACTAGATCTACAACTTATAGTGCATGAACATGAGTTTAAAGACATAAACATAAATTTTCCATGCAAGATCTCTACTTTTATATGCATGAACATAATATTATTCCAACAAAAACTCTTTAAACACAATATCTACTTCTTGTGATGGCTTGATATTCTTGTATTGATGTTTTCTCATCCCTAGCATTTGCTCATTGGGATTTATGGTGGAAAACACACAAGAATAGTTTTGCCATTACAAGATTAAGTAGTGACAAAGCTTGAAATCGTCACCTAGAAGGAGTTTTGGAGAAGCATGGAAGAAGAAATAAACTTGTGAGTGGATGTGTGTGTGTGTGGAGTGTCATGACACAAGGAGGAGAGAAGAGAGGGTTTTGCTCTTTGTAAAAATTTTTGAATGAGTAAAAATGAAGAGAGAGAGTGAAAATGAATTTATATATTAAGTGTATTAGGGTTTACTTGCATTAAAATGAAGTAAAATAAACAAATAGAGGCCGGGGGGGGGGGGGGGGGGGGCGCGTGGCGGCGCTCCACGCGCCGACCATGAGGAGTGTGAGAGAGGGAGTGAGTTGTTTTTAATTGAATTTGTAATTTGTGTAAAAAATGTAATATATGTAATAATTTAGTAGGAAACAAAATTTTCTTCGAAAGAAAATATAATGAGTAGTTGTAAGGATGTAAGAATAGGGTATGGGTTGTGTGTAGTGTAGGTTGTACTTGTGAATAGTGGTAAATAGTAGACAAGACATCTACTTTACCGGTAGTAAAGAAAATACGGGAAAAAGTCTATAACTGTAATTTTTATAGCCCGGAAAATTATAAAATTTATATTTTTGAAATCCTTATAAAATTTCGGTTCTAATGAATATTCCGGAACATTTTTCTTAGTTTCTAGTCCCAGGGCTGTTTTTCCGTAATGGGGCTTAGGAAGGCCCGGAATAGAAAATTTGCCGAAAGTAAAACTTCCTAGGGTTTGAAATACACTATAGAACAATAATCCACATAACATTATTCTATAGAAGTTCTTATATATAGAAATTGAAGAAAAGCCGGACCTAGGGTTCCTAGGTTGCTTTCACTAACCCTAATTAGGGTTTTGGTTTCCGATTTATGAAGTTTACCCGGGTATTAAAAAAAAACCAGGTTCACAAGCAATCCAAAGTTAGTACAACTAAGACACTTGAGATCCTTATAAATTTATGAGCCTAAAGGTACTAATATCATATATCTAATGTTTCAAATCTCGAGGCATGCTTTTCGAAGTCTGTACCTGATCGGGTTTGAAATAGATAGAAAACTCACTAATCTTATATTTTAAAGCGTTCCAGAATTATTACGACCTAGACTATATTCTTTGCTCATATTCCGACTCCTTGGTGTATGATTACGGGATTATCGGGTTGGACCTACTAGGGTTTCCCGGGAATTGTTGGCTTAAGTTTCCCGGTTGACTTCCCGGTCGAGATCGTTGCCAATCTTGGAAACTGAGGTTTTATATTTATACAATTTTTTATTTGATGTGAGAATATTTATTTTAAATTTTATCTTCGTAGATATTTAATATCTCTTAACGTTTTCAAAATTCTGAAATTTGGTTTTATACTTGAAAGTTTATCATTACTCACTATTTAATAATTTATTTTTAGGTGTTATACTACCTGCTTTTGCAAGTCAGGGTTAAGCATAGAATTTGTCATGTGTAGCGGCTTTGGATTTGAAAACTATTAGGTTCTTATATTACTTCTAAGAATTTTCTCTTTGTCCAAGATTAAGAAAATTTCTGGATTTGTTCAAGACTTCGAGCTAGTCGAAGTTCGGTTTTAATTGGGAGTCATTTTCAAAGATTATTTTAAAGGTGCTCATTTTGGAATTTTTTTAACTGAAATTTTTCGGGGCTTACATCCTCCCCACCTTAGGGGAAGTTTTGTCCGCAAAACTTGTCATGCATGTATTATTTATTGCGAAAGGTTAGGGATTTTGAATGATATTTCTGGCACTAGTTTACGCTTTGGTTTGCATCGTGTCTGAATTTGGTATAGTAGATACTTCATGCTATATAGCACACACAATTTAATAAGATTTGGCTTAGCGATTCCAACCTTCACTCACAAAACTCTTTTGGAAAAACGACACAGACTTGACATCTGACCATAAGCGCTCGACTCGGACTACTCTGAACGACTCACAATGACACAACCTTACGTGACGCGACTACTTTGACCAACGAAGGTTGTGGATCCACTTTTCCATTCTTACGTAACTGTATATACAATATTGTACTTTGAGATTCACGTTTCTCTAATTAATTAAGGTCGCCACAGTTTTAAACTCTTTATGGTTGTGATTATTCTGATGAGTGTGAAATCAAAAGATCTCATTTCCTTATTGTAAAATTTCTTACGAAGATTTTATGGAGTTATGGTAATTGAGATTTGCTTGCTGCGATTCCAAGTTTTACATTGCGTTCTTCATAGTTTGATCTTTCAAAATTCTTTTCTTACAAGAAGTTGTATGAGGGGTGTCTTGGAATTTATTAAATAAGTTGATTTTTGTTTTAGTTTCCATCATTGGCTCATTCTAGCTTTTAATGGTCTCAGGTTTTCCTATTTCTAGTCTAACCGTTTAGTCCATGGGTATTTCTAACAACCTGTCCCCTTGATTTTTATCGGCAGGGAAGAATATGTGGTATTCTAAGGGTATAGCATTAACTTAGTACTGAGTCGCATCTTTGATCCTCGCTTCCTTCCATGACAAAGGACTCCTGCTCCTCATCACTAGCTTCTTCATACACTACATGTGTGTGTGAGTTGTGGACTAGATTTCCGGATGAAGATGTTCTTGAAGAACTTCGATTTCTCTTTCCTTTGTTGTTTTTATTCCTATTATATCTCTTCCTCTTCTTCTTTGGCAGATCCAGCGAAGCAACATGTGGGTTATCCCTTCCAGGGCATGTTTCAACCGAATGTCCCGATTTTGTACAAAGAGAGCATGCGGTGGTCGTCCTTTTTGGGACATTTCTCAACTTGGGGTCATTGCAACATAAAACTCCAATTCCTTTTTATTTCTTTCTTGCCTTCACCTTTGAGCATTTTCTATTATCCGTTCTCTTTCTAGCAATCCTTGATAACTCCTGGCGTCGCATTCCTCCAATCGAATCCGACGGTCTTCTTTTAAACCATTCAAAAACACTTGTCTTTCGAGTTCCTCACAACCTACCTCTTTATTATTTGGCACTTACAACCATCCCATCATTTTTTTTATCACATCTTGGTCATCTATCATGTATTCGGTATATTTCCTTCTTAAATTCCCTTCTTTATTCTCTGTATCATCTTATTGGAATGCTGACCTTCTTTAACTCTTACTAAAGTGGGTTTCATCACCCAATTCACCATCCCTGGCTCGGCGTCTCTTCTTGCGAATTCAATACTTAACTCTTCAAACTTTTCTACTAATTTCTTTTGATTAGTACGCAAGACTGCCACTTTCTTTGTGGTCCTTACAACCTATAACATCAACAACTGCATTTGCTTTCCTTGGGCAAGATTAATTCCCTAGATTGAAATCTTCGATTAGTCCAAACCGTTACCTTATCTCGTGCCTAACTCGTTATGTGAACAAATACTTGAGGCCCTCGTGATCGGCATAAATCTCACGTCTTTGCCCATAGAGGTAACGCTCCTCATCTTTAAAGCGAACGCCACTGTGGCTAGACCCAATTCAGGTATAAGGTAGTCCTGGTCATGTGGCTTTACCCATCTTGAAGCATAAGCAATCACTTTTGCCTTTTATACAAGTACACATTCGAGACTAATTCTTGATGCATCGCCCTAAACTATGTAGGGCTTCTTAAGAATTGGGTAATACCAACATTGGAGCGAAAACAAGTCCCTTCTTGAGTTCTTGGGTTAATTGGGTTCAGGGTTTAGTTTATCTAAGATAAATTCTTATCAACTTTCCTTGATACCCTGCCAAACCTGAAAAACTTCTTACCTCCATCCCTATTTTGGGTGGTTTTCCAATCCATCGCACGTTTATCCTTTTAGGGTCCCTAGATATATATTCTCTGGATGTGATGCGGTCCATAATGAAACCCTACTCAGCCTGAAATCACACTTGGAGAACTTGGTGTATAACTTATGTTTTGTTAAGGTTTGTAATACTACGTATAGGCGTCTTTCATGCCACTTGCGCGTCTGGGAGTAGATGAGGTCGTCATCCATTAAAACTTTCACACCATTACCTAGAAAAGGCTTACTGATCTGATGTAAAATGTGTATGTGATTTCAGATACTACCAGCAAGTGTACTGGGTCTAGATCAAGTAATATAGAAGTGAGTTGAGTATCGTTCCCACAAGGACTAAATTAACTACTAGATTGATATTAGTTTATATTAATTTAGGCAATCAAAGTGTATCAATCAACTAACTAATTCTATCTACTATGAATGAAATGAGATTGTGAGAAGTTATATAAGATAAATGTGGGAAGGAACAGAATCCATCCTAATCTTTACTAATCATGCTGATTTTATATTATATGAACAATTAGGATTATGGATATTTGTAAGAAATTGTCAAAATCTAAAACCATCAAGTTTTAGTAAACCATAAAATAATTTATTAGCTTCCGCTATACAAATTATCAGTGGAATCTAATTTACAATCATAAATCTTCCAATTCTATAATTGTCTAATATCCTAAATTAACTTCTCCTAATTCCCTAGTGAGAAATTAAGATAAAATATTGCATGAATCACATATAATAATTTCTAAACTAGATTAAACTTCAATACTTTCACATTTGTTGTTCAATCTCAATTCATGAATTCCTATGAACCCTAATTCTTTTTCCAAATTATTAGAATTCTTATCAATTCAATTTCAATCAGAAATAAAATAGATAATTAGGATTCAATACAAATATTCCATAATTCTAACAATCCTATAATATAAGTTCAAGAATCATCTTAGCAAAATTAGGATTTCATCACTTTCCACAAAGAAAAGTTTAGCTACTCATGACAAATGATTCAATAATCAAATAAGAAAATGCAATTGATAACATGATGAACAAATAATTCAGATAAATGAATTGCATAAGAAAGAGATTAGATATCACCAATTCAAATATCACAATCTTCAATTACACTTCTTGAAAGCTCAAATCTCTCAGAAATCTCTATGAAATGCTAAAGCTATTTGTATACTGAAGTACTCTCTATTTTGCTTCTGCTTGTGCTTGTTTCACTTGAGGGGGGGAAATCCCCTATTTATACGAAAAATTTCGTGCAAAGCATTAATGGAAAATTTCAGTTTCACTTTGTACGCCGGCAGTTACAAATCCTACGCCGGTGGCTTATAGATGACATAAAGGCTTTTTCTTCCTTGCACAGGCAGTGCACTGGCAGCTTTCATTTTCAGTTACAAGTGTAGGCCGCTTCTACGCCGGCGGCTTAGATATAGATCTAGCCGGCGTATATGATGAGAGATGAAAGGTTGGACCAATTCATAACAAACGCTGTTCCAAAGCCGGAGGCTTTTATGCTGGCTTTGATACTCCATCATATTTGGTCTTTTCAATTGCCTCCGAACATGTGTTGTCTATTTGTCGCTTTTGATCCTTGATCTACACTGCCTCAACGTTGGTGGCTTAGTATCCAGCGTAGGTTGTAACTTCTTTTACACTGACATCGTTTCAATTCTGAGCTGCCGGCCTTCAATGTACGCTGGCCTATTCATCTTCTGGCCGGCAGCTTTGAGGCGGCGTACATGTAGTTGAGCTAATCCTTACAAAGCTGGCAGTGTAAGCAACGGCTTTGAGTGAGTGTATCTTGTAAGCCATCTCAACGCCGGTGGCTTTGAAGTCAGAAAAGCCAGCGTATCCTTGAATTTTTCCAATTTTCATTCCAAAGTTTCTTGTTTTGATTTCTTTGTCCAAATTAGTCCTAAAACATGAATTTTAACCAAAAAAAGTATCAATTCCAGCTATGTTAAACATCAACAAGTTATATAAAATATGATCTTATCACTTACACGCCCTGGTTTATCCAGTCCATGAACGCAACAGGAACATTTGTTAATCCAATGACGTCATCAAGAATTTATAATGTCCTTATATAGCTCGAGATGTTGTTTTAGGTACATTTCCCGGCTTCGCACTTTAACTGAGGGTATCCTAATCAAATATCGGTCCTTGGAAATACACTTATCCCTCGTAGCTAGGCTAGCAGATCATCGGCCTTATAAAGCGGATACCCAACCTTGATTGTATCTCTATGTAGATCCTGGTAATTGACATATGATCTTATCTGAGTCATTCAGAAAGACCTACCTCATCGGCTCCCTATTGTACTTGTACTGATCATGAGCAGGCATAGATAGTAGAATGGACTTGATCACTTATGCCGGTTGCTTTAAAGTCGCTTGCAAAGTGGTTCAAGCATCGGCCATGGGTGGGGTTGGCGATGGTGCCTCTTGTTACTTCTCCCCCATTTAGGTTTATTTGACATGTTTTGTTCTTGGCATCTTCTTTCTCTACATCGGTTGTGTTACCCTTCAATTAATTTAGTTAAATGGCCTTCTAGTGACCTTATGAACATTTTCTATCGGAGTTGGGAATTGCAAGAAATTCTTATACAAGCGAGTAATCATAAAAGAAAATATAATTTAAGGAACTTAAATAAAGAAAACTTAACTTCATAAAACATAATATAGCTTTTCATTAAAACTTAAACTGGGAGTATAAAGGCCCCTATATGGGAATTGAAATCAAGTCACACTAATGCAAACATCATAACAAGCAACAAACATAGAGGATATCCGAAACAACAAAACTACTATGACCTATCTTTCAAGGTCACAACTACAAAATTTAGCTTGGACTTATGGGTCAAACATAGGTCTCGCTCCCTTCCCTAGATGATCGATTCCTCCTTCCATATGCTACTTCCTTTCTTTCATCAATCTCCTCCAGAATGGTTAATGTGTCATGCCCTAGAGGGTGCCCTAAACGTGACAGTCCGCCGCATATAATACTAAAGCTAATGAATGACAACCTTAGTCACGCAGGAGCTTCGATATCACATGCAAGGCGTGCTTCCAAGATAGTAGGAGACTCACAGGGGTATTACGTTTAAATAGATAGCAAAAGAAAGCATGAACTTAAATAGATAAACATAAGATGTTCATTTAATAACAAGTTCGTACATCATCTTAGGGGCATTCTCCCGCCTTAAAGTTTTTGTTCAACTATACTAATAACAAAATAAACATAACTATCACATAAGTCTACTATAGAGATTTTTCCTAGAAGTCTATGTTCAAAACTAAAAATACATAAACTTCTTCCAAAAACTCCTAGTAGCTTAAACTCGTACTTGGCACACGGGGCTCCTTGGGGCCAACCATAGATATTCATATGATAATAGAAAACTATAAGGGTATAAGCAAATCTAGCTTATTGAGATAATTCATAACTATATAACATTTCCATAAAACAACCAAGTTATTTCATTCAAGCGTATGTAAATGCACTAAACACATGAGCAAACAAATACATGAGGTTAATCGGAAATCAAGTGCAGCATGGATTTAACGCCCTCTATGACAAGGGCTGGGAGGTTACAGGCCCATACGACCATCACTAATTACAGATTGGCCGGCTCCTGCTTGCCCTGTAGACTTCGTGGCTCCTACTGGCCCATGTAGACTTTCCGGTTCCTATCAGCCACCACTATCACTTCCTCGTTTCCCACACGAAGAATAGTAGTGAAATAAATGTGACTCACAAGTATGATATGTATGAATAAATTTCAATTTTTCATTTAACCAAGTAAAGTTGAGTTCATGTTAAGGGTGATCAATCATAATTTCATCATATCAACACAAGGATCACATTTGTTTATTTAACACATCGCCTTTCAATATTCTTAATTTTCATTCAACAAATATTTCATAACAATTGTTCCTTTATCTTTTCCTAAATTTCTAGTGCCACTAATTACAAACACATACAAGGAAATGTAACTTAGGAAAAGAATTAACTCACTCCATATCGGTAGAATCTAATCGAAATAGTCCTCCAGGAAGACGATCTCGGGTCCTTCGCTACCTAAACAAGATGAAATACCCAAAATGAGTCTTTCATGAAACTTCTATTCTTGAAGATTCTAATCTTTTCTTAAAATCACTGTAAAATCGTATAAGAGGAAATTCCAACTTAAAATGGCCATAACTTGCTCATTTTAACTCGGAATTTCGCGTATAATATATCGTTTTCTACCTATTCGAAAAGATCTATGCATTTCTAAGCTTATTTTCATAAAACTAAGTCGTTTGAGTCCCGAAAAAGCAGTGACCAGATTCTCCACGAATTTGGAAAAACTTGAGTTCCTTCTTGAAAATAAAGCTCATTTGAAAAGATGAATATTCCAAGTATTTTATAAACTTTTTGAAAGGTATATACATATATGTAATGACTCATAACAAATGTATGAAGTAAATGGAGTTGTCTCAATTATGAAAAAGGTAAAGTCTTGAAAGATTTTGAACTTGAGAAATTTTTGAAATATTCTTTTTACTTGGAAAAGATCTTGAGCTACTTTTGAAATGAGTATTTCTTTTTCAAATTTTTATTTCTTGTAATTGTTCTAAATTTCTAAGGAATGATTTTTTTATTTCATATACTTAGCTTTCAACACTTTTTGAAAGTATTAAAACTCCTATAAAATGATTTCTTGGTTTCTTGAGATCATTTTGTTTTAATGAAAATAAGGTCTATTATTTAAAGAAAAAGATGAAGCTTTTGTAAAATTCTTGTTTTACTTCAAAAGTCCTTTGCATGTTTATAAATTTCTCATAAACTCGTTTAAGTTTGTTTAGGATGACTTCTTGGTTTCTTAGAAAACATTAACTTCCTACTTTTATTTCTAGAGGAAAATCTTTATTTTAAGAAAATATTTCCTTCATTTATTTTGTTGAGACAAGACCATTATGTTCATGCATGAATATGAATCATAAGCTATGGAAATATAAAAAGAACATAATAACTTAAAAGAATAAGCATATAAAGAAATAAATGAAGTATTTGGACCTTAGCTTCATCAAGGTACCCCGGGACTAAGAAAAGACTAGTCCTGAAAAGAAAAGAAAATGTTTTGACTTGATAAGGACAAGTCTAAGACTAGAAAGACTAGTCTTAAGAACAACTTGAAATTAAATAAATTGCAATGAAGTAAATAAATTGCATGGAAGGTAAATAAATTGCAAGACAATGAGCTTATATGCTCTAAATAATATATATAGCTATATAGATATTTAGATAGTTATGAACATAAAGGAAACATAAAGGAATTGAGATTATGAACAAAAACAAAGTATGAACCTATTGTTGCTTTCTTAACCTTCATGGTTTTTAGAAAACATACACTAAGTTCATACTAAGTAGATGAACATAGAAACTTCTTGAAGAATTTTTACCTAAAAGAGATGAACTAGAGAGGGCTTCTTGGAAGAACTTTCTTGGAGAGATTTAGAGAGAAATTTAAGTATAGTAACTTTAGTAATGAAGAAGTGTGAAAGAAGTGAAAGTGTGAAGGGTATTTATAGGAAAATGTGGGAGAATAAATTGTGATAATTAAATAAGTGAAAAATAAAACAAATTGGGCACAATTAAGGGGGTGGCTGGCACATAAGAGAGGTGTGAGAGAGAGTGAAAATTATTTTTTTGTTATTTTGTTAATTAAAAGTAAGGAATGAGAGATATGAAGTTGTATTGGAAATGAAAATGTGTAAGAAATAGATGTATAGGTAGTAAGAGTAGCTTGTAAGGAAAAGTAGAGATAGGTGAATAGTGTAGAATAGTAGTAAATAGTGTAATGTAAAGTAGACATGACAATTTAAGTACCAGTAGTAAGAAAATACGCGCATAAATGCGATATCTGATATTTTTAACTACCGAAAAATTACGAAATTGATATTTTTGGAATTCTTATATTTTTACAAGTCTAACGGTATATTCGGAATACTTTTACTCTTCCGAGCCCCGGGATACGTTTTTCGAGAACTGTGTCCGATCGGTTTCAAAGGATATCCGAATTTCGCAAAACAGATATTTTTATATAACCTATAGCTATTACGAACTATTATAGCTAATAATTCCAACTTCGTTTTCTAGGGCTAAGGAAAACGGCAATGCCGGAGTTAAACAGTTACGGTAAACTAGGGTTTTGGTTGACTTTGGAAATCCCGTTGACTTCGGAAATCCGGTTGACTTCTGATTAGGGTTTAAACATTTAATTCGATCATAAAGCTTCAGGGGTTTACATAATGTTCACATCCTCTATCCCATCTACTTCTTCCTCGTGGGGTTGGTAACCAATTTTACATAGTGGAGGTGGCTGAGCCATGTCGGTGGGTGGAGGTATCACTTCCCCATACACTCCCCACCAAAAGAAGTGACTTTGAGCATCTGCCCGAAGCTAGTCAGCATGTTCTCCCAACAGGTCATGGGCATAAATAAACAGATATCCGATTGGGCCCTAGGTTTGAAAATCGGGAAAGGTCGGTTTCCCTTCGTTTCTTAACACAAAAGTAGCTTCTTGTAACATAGGTTCCCTTGACTTATGGACAACAATCCTTTCCACTGCATAGATTACTTCGAGCTCGGACCAACATTTCTTCCTTATAGGGCAATACTCGATGTTGGTCACTACCTTATGCCATTCGGTGTTCATCAACCCCCTTTTCCACATATTAAACATCTCTCGGATTGACCTGGGACGACCAGCTAAAGAAAAGTCTTCGCACAAGACCCTAATCCTCAAACGGTATTCAACCAAGGTCTCATCAGGTTGCTTATGCATTTGCCTTGCCGCTCGGCGGGCTTCACCATGAGTAAGCTATATAAAAAAAAAAGGAGAAAGAATTAGACTTGTAAAACCCATTCTACCCATGATATTCTTATCTAGGCTTTATTTATTTTATTCCCATCCTATCTTAATCTTCTTAAGTCTATCAGTTAAGGTTATGATTGTAGATTCTTAACCATGCTTTGATACCAACTTAAACTGTCACGCCCCGAAGAGTACCCTACACGTGACAGTCCGCCACACTCGATATTTAAACTCAAGTAAGGCAACCTTAGTCTTCCCATGAGTTTGAATATCGGGTGTAGGCTCACTCTCAACAAACATGGACTATGCTTTGCTTCGTAGTAGTTAAAAGAAATATGTAGCAACAAGAATGTAAATCATAACCGTATCCTTTAAATCTGTTCTATTACATGAACTAAGGGGCATACCCCCATCAACAACGTTAAGAGTTCTTAGACTCACAAAGTCCCTTATATTATCCTTCAATATCAAATTAGGAAACATGACTAGAAATCCATGTCTATTTCTAGATCCCGGCCTCATTCAAAGCTCCTTAATGTCTAAGAGCTGTACTTGATATTCGCGGCTCCTCGGGGATAGCCATAAGTATTCATACTGCAACAGGAAACTATTGGGGTATAAGCTAACTAGCTTAGTGAGTAAAAACTTCCATATCACAATTTCAACACAACATTCAAGCAAGTGATTAGTCAATCAAATGAAATGCATCAAACACGTGAATTCAAATAAAAAATGACCAGCCGGAAATCATATGTGGATGGACTTACGCCCTCCATCCTGGGTTAGCAGATTAACGAATCCTGCGATACGATGCCGTTTAAGCTCACGGTCAACTGAACAATAATTCATTTTATGGATCACGATTAACCAACATATTCGTTTTAAGGATCACGATTAACCAACATATTTGTTTTATGGACCACGATTAACCAACATATTCGTTTTATGGATCATGAAAAACCAACAAATGCTAATGCTCCATCCCCATCGTGATATGAATGAGTTCAAATTTATATTGAAGGTCTAATAATCGATTAATCCAATTCTTTTAAGTGGCCAAGCAATATTCACTGACAATCCATTCTAGCTCCTCTCTATTCAAGCAATGAATTATCACCCAGGTTCGATATTCTTTAAGTTCAACTTCACAGATCAACATCAGACAATTATAATTCCCAACTAACCCCATCATGCATATTCATTTTTATCTTTGCTTAGCAACTAGTGCAACTATCATTACAATCACAAGTAATAATTGAAATTGGAAGTAATACTCACTCGGCCATGGTACGCCGGTCTCTTAGTAATAGTAGTCGGGTGGTAGGGTATCGTCGTTCTCGAGATCACCTACCAAATAAGAATAACCTAATGAGAATTTCATCACTTAACTAATTCAAGCTATGCATCTAAACTAGATAAAATCGTAATTCTCGCTATTTGCGGAAGTTATAACTTAAAACGGTCATAACTTGGTCATTTTAACTAGGAATTTCGCAAATTTTATATCGATTTCTATCTACTTTGAAAGATCTATCTATTTCTAATATTATTTCCAAGTTTTGAAAACATCTAGGTCATGGAACAGAGGGATCAGATTTGTTCTGTAACTTTCCAATTCCAAAAAAGTTGTTTTGCACTTAACCAAATGTTTCTAGTTGATGATGTAAACCCCTAAATTTTCGGAATCGGTTTAGCAAAAACCTTAACCGGAAGTCAAACGAAACCCTAAAGGTCAACAAAACCCTAGTTTACCGTATCCATCTAAATCCAGCATGCCGTTTTCTTTGGCCCGGAAAAACGAAGTTGGGATAATTAGCTCAAATAGTCCGTAATAACCATAGGTTTTATAAAAGTTTCAGTTTCGCGAAATTCGGGTGTCCTTCGAACCCGATCGGACACAGTTCTCGAAAAACGTGTCCGGAAGCCCGGACTAGTAAAAATATTCCGAATACACCGTTAGACTCGTAAAAATATAAGTTTTCCAAAAATATCAGTTTCATAATTTTTCGGTAAGTAAAAATAACATATATAGCTATTATATGCGTATTTTCTTACTACCTTCTTTAATTGTCATATCTACTTTACATTACACTATTCATTACTATTCTACACTATTCTTTTATCTCTACTTTTTCTTACACCTACTCTTACACTCTACATAACCTATAATCTTAACTTTTTACCTTTCCCATAACTTTATATCACATCTATCTTACTTATTACATCTTTTATTTAACAAAATACAAAAAATTAAATCACTCCCTCTCTCCTCTCAAAGTTGCCGGCACCCCCCTCTCTCTCTTCCCTCTCCATTTGTTTTAATTTTGCATTTATTTTAATCACACAAAAATCACTCCTCATTTTCCCTATAAATACCCCCCCTCTGCTTTCACTTCTTTCACACATTCACTACCCACAAATTCATACCAAAACTCTCTCAATTTTTACTCTCAAAGCTCTCTCAAATTACTATCTCAAAACTCTCTCAAAATAATTCCACAACAACTTCCACCAACAACAAAAACCCATAACCACATAACCATATCAAAATCTTCTTTAGGTAACCCCTCTATAATTCTTTCCTCTTCTTCATGTCATGTAACTTCACATGACCATAGTGTGAGTTTCCAAATACTACAAGTTGTGGAAACTACATTATGTTCATGTATTGTTCTTGTTCATGCCAATCCATTTATGTTTATGTTGATTTATTATTGTTTATATATCTATACATATTCTTTAGAGCATATAAGCTCACTTGCAATTTATTTATTTCATGCAAAGCAATTTATTTACTTTTCCATTGCAATTTATTTATTTATTCCAAGTTGTTACTAAGACTAGTCTCTAGTCTTAGACTTGTCCTCATCAAGTCAAAACAAGCTTTTCTTCTTCCATTTTATTTCTTTATGGGACTAGTTTATTTCTTAGTCCCGGGAGCCTTGAAAAAGCTAAGACTCCAATACTTGACTTTATTATTTATGCTTTACGTTATTTTGGTTATTATTATAATCTTGTTCATTTAGATTGTTGTCCAAAAGTTTATTTTCTAAAGATAATAAAAGAAGGCTTTTTGTCACTTAGGAATAAGTTTATGTGGAATATAAAAATATAAGATAACAAATATAAACTCATTCATTTTCAAGTTACAAGAAGAATTCACTATGAATTTAGAAACTATTTTTACTTAAAAAGCTACTTAAATCTTTATTACTCTACCTTGTTTTCAAAAGAAAATATTTTGTTAACAAAAATGGTTCTTTTCATAAAGAAGGAACATAAGATGGATGACTAAGGAAATTTTTAAAACAAATAGGCAAAGAAAAATTTGTGGTTTGAAAATAATAAAGTTATTTCTTTTCAAGTAGCAAGAGGAAAATAATAGAATTATAGAAGTTAGTTTTTCTACAAAAAGTCATTAATTGTTCCATATTGTTTTTATGAAGAAAACAAGTTTTCATGCATGGATGATTATTTTTGAAAAAAAATATGAGACATGAGAAAAAGAATGGGAAATATCAAAGTAAAGATTTTTGCAAAACAAGTAAACAAAGGAATTTACACAAGAAAAATGAGGAAAAGCATATTTCCTAGAAAAACTTCAAATATAGTATTAATGTAACTTAGAAAGTAGAAAAATTTTGTTTCCAAAAGTTACTAAGAAAGAAATAAATAAAATCAACATAAAACGTTTTAGAAAACAAAGAAGCAAGGTATTCATTCAAAGAAATTTATATTTCCGAAAAGCTTCAAACCGACATTGTTTACCTAAGAAAAATAATTTGGACAACAAGACACTTGAGCATGCTTAAATATGAATTATATAGTTATAAAAAAGAGAATTTTTCAACTATATAAATAACTAAGTATTTATCAAACAAATTTTGATTTCTTGAACCAAAGTTGTTTTTACTTGAAAATCCGAGGTGAATTTTATCACCACTTTTTCGGAGCCTATATGGCTTTGTTTGTAGGAAATAATTTTAGAAATGGTAGATCTTTTCGAGTAGATAAAAATCGGTATATCATATGCGCGATTCTGAGTTAAAATGACCAAGTTATGGCCATTTTAAGTTGGACATTCTTCTATACGAACTTTAACGTTCTTTGACATTGTTTGTCAAAATTCAAGAAAATCAAGAAAAACTCATTATGGGTATTTCTTTGGTTAGTGACCCCGAGGAAAGATTTCTTCACCCTGAGAACTATTACGATTAAGTGGAGTGTGTGAACGACTCACCCCTTAGAAAATAGACGACAATGGCATCGTGAGTTTATTTCTATTAAATGCTACACTTGTTGTGCTTGTAAATTAGTTGCACTAGAGTTAGGAAAAGATAAACCGATATGCATGTAAAATAATTCCTTGAAGAATTCTAAGAATATCGAAGCCCGAATTGTTCTAAGTGATTGTTTTAGTTTAATATTTGATTTGTGTGAAATTCCTTGACCACCTTAATGTTGAAAGTAATTATGTTATGACCTTATAAATTAATGAACTCATGCATACCACGAAGTGAGTCACATTGCATGGTTGGGTTATTATCCTTGGGTGAGAAGGATAGTAGGCTCATGTCGGAAGCAACACTTGGCGGAAGATCCGAAAGCGATTGCTTGGCGGCTTAATGAATATGCTTGGCGGTTGATCCGAAAGCAAGGTAAAATCAAGTAGATTCGGAATACTTGGCGATGAGTGCTCGCAAGTTTAAAAGTTTTTAATGAGCTTGGCGATGAGTGCTCGCAAGCTTAAATTTTATATTATTAAAACTACTTGTTTTGAGTATCACCAAACCCCGAATGGAGGGCGTAAATCCATTCAACATAATAGTTCCCGGAAAGCTATATGATTGTTTGCCCACGTGTTTGTGCATTACATATGTGTTTAACCAACTTGTTTGAATCTTGTTACAAGAAGTTATTTATGGAAATAATTCTCACTAAGCCTATTAGCTTATACCCCATAGCTATCTTTTGCAGTTCCCGTACTTATGGTTAAGGCCACGTGGACCATGCGGCAGGTAAATCCCTTTTGAACATTAGAAATCAGAATAAAGTATAGCTAGCATTAGCATGTTAATAGATTGGTAATTTAGGGAGTTGTCCCTAAGTTTGTAAAGTTTATGCCATGGACAAATAATTATTGTGATTCTTCTTTTCTTAATATGTTTTTGTATCTCCTTAAGCTTCATAATTCCATATATGGTCCTCTAAAGTTGTGAAAGTACGCCTTACACTTAATATAAAAGCTTTTGGAATGGCTAAGGTTGTCGTCCTTAAGCTTTAATATTGAGTGTGGTGGGTTGTCACGTTTAGGGTACCCATTGAGGCGTGACAGATGATTCATGTGTGGATAAAATATGAATAAATTCCTAATATTTATGACATGTAATGAGTTCAATATGTGCATGATCTTGATGATTTTGATAATGAACTTTAAGAACTCCTAATTTTTACAAGACTCCAACAATAGTTACTTCTTCAAAATCCATTTTTTTCCAATTTTGCATCTTCTTAGTGTTTTGGGATTTTATTCATAGAATTTACTTGTTATCTAAATAAAAATGAGTCTTCATCATCTATACTATCCAAGACCTTCATTTCCACATAAAAATTTACATTTTTCACTTTGCAAATATGTTTTTAAATAAGCTCTTCACAAAAATCCGAATTATGGAAAAATTCATTTCTTGCATGTTTCCTTTGAGAAAACTTGTTTAATGCATCAAAATTTAAAGCTTTACTATATCTACTACCTAAGGACTTCATTTAACACATAAAACATGAAATTTGAGCTTGAATACTAGGTGATTACATATGCATCATCTCAAATTACGAATTTGGCAAATTGAACACTAACTCAAAATTTTCCATCTTAATTCCACTACTTGTTTTACTTATTACTCATGCCTAAACTCATTTCAACTTGTAAAAATCACTCCTTAGAGATACCTATTACATATACCTTTCATTTTCATGTAAAATATGAGTTTCAAGTGGTTTCAAGGTTTTTAAAATAGGTCTTGAAGTTCATCCGAATTTTCCACTAGACATTTCTAACAAAAATCTTTCTTTTCAAGTTCCTTGTCTTATATTCATAAAGATCTATCATCTAACATATTTATATGTGCAAGGCTAAGCTTTTATGATCATTAATGCATGAAAGCACAAAATATTCACATGAACATAAATGTCAAGTAAAATATGAATGTCTAAACACTAGATCTACAACTTATAGTGCATGAACATGAGTTTAAAGACATGAACATAAATTTTCCATGCAAGATCTCTACTTTTATATGCATGAACATAATATTATTCCAACAAAAACTCTTTAAAACACAAGATCTACTTCTTGTGAAGCTTGATATTCTTGTATTGGTGTTTTCCTCATCCTCAGAATTTGCTTATTGGATTTAAGGTGGAAAACACACAAGAATAGTCTTGCCATTACAGAATAAGTAACAACAAAGCTTGAAATCATCACCTAAAAGGAGTTTTGGAGAAGAATGGAAGAAGAAATAAACTGTGAGTGGATGTGTGTGTGTGGAGTGTCATGGCACAAGGAGGAGAAAGAGAGGGTTTTGCTCTTTGTAAAAATTTTTGAATGAGTAAAAATGAAGAGAGAGTGAAAATGAGTTTATATATTAAGTGTATTAGGGTTTACTTGCATTAAAATGAAGTAAAATAAAACAAATAGAGGCTGGGGGGGGGGGGGGGGGGGGGGGGGGGGGGGGGGGGGGGGGGGGGGGG